>JAZAVI010000433.1:0-145243 GCA_036326025.1 Chrosomus eos | reverse complement strand
TAAGGGGGAAAATTTGAATTTAAAAAAAGGTTTATATTTCTTATCAGATTGGAAAAATGTCAAATGTTTATTAAGTTTTTAAGCATAAGTCTCACCAAATTCTTTTAGATTTATGCTTAAAGGGATACTCCACTTTTTTTGGAAATAGGCTCATTTTACATCTCCCCCAGAGTTAAACAGTTGAGTTTTACCGTTTTCAAATCCATTCAGCCGATTTTCTGATATTTAGAAGAATATCAGTAAGCAGACAGTTTCTGGTTTCATTGACTTCCATAGTAGGAAAAAAATATACTATGGGAGTCAATGAGTCCAGAAACTGTCTGTTTACTGATATTCTTCTAAATATCAGAAAATCGGCTGAATGGATTCGAAAACGGTAAAACTCAACTGTTTAACTCTGGGGGAGTTGTAAAATGAGCCTATTTCCAAAAAAAGTGGAGTATCCCTTTAAACACTATTTTTGAAAAATCTAAGCCTTGTTCCCTAAGTCTTAATATCTTGTGCAGTTTTGCTTCACATATAAAATGATCTTGTTTTAATGATTCTTACATATTTTGTGTATGTAAGTGTTTAACTTTGAACAGTGTTATTTATACAACCAAACAGCATAAAGAATCAAGAGCTTTTGAAATCAAACTAAATGGGAAAACCTGTATTTATGGATGTTTTTGTCTGTTTTGCAGTGACCTCTCATGACCCTAAAAGGCCAATATGCTGCAAAGAGGATATGCTCAAATTAAAAAGATCAAAGATGACAATCACAAAATGTTACATCTTTCCAGCAAAAGGCAAATGTGCTGCGGCCGTAGTGTAAGTCAGTCCAAACATTCAAAGGAAACGCCTGCTTGTGAACTCTTTTTTCAGAGCATTTTATTGTGCCAATATCTGAAGTCTAAATGCATTTCTCCATCTCATCTTTACAGGTTCAATTATATAAATAATACCTTGCACTGCATCAATCCTAAGGCTAAATGGCTCAATACGACGATAAATGATCTGAAAAAGGTTAGAATTTACAGATTACGTTTTTTTTTTCAAACATGTGGAGTGCATAAGGAGTGATACAGTAATACTTTGAGTGCATAAAGGAGTAACACAGCTAAACGGAATATAATAGGACAACCTCTTTCGCAAGGTTGATACCATCACGAATGTACTGTATACTGGCATGTTAAAGGGCAACTTTCTAAGCTGTTTTTCTTCTGTTCTAATTCAACAGAGAGGTGTAATATGTGAAGATTGGACTCGATCTTAAACGATACACATGGGGATCTGAACTTGGTCTTCACCAGCCACACATTTCCATTCGTGTCAGTCAGTCAAGCTACACTTTAATACACACTCTTCTATGCTGGGAAAAACATGTTGAACATATTTCACAAAAGGAAACAATCTGTGGTTCGCTTTCACACTTAGCTGCTGTGCAGTCTAAGTCCGGTTATTCCTTTATCTTTTTATCTATTTTTGAAATATCAATGTCTTAGTTTTATTTATAATGCTTAATTTATAAACCTTTATTTTCTTTTTAGAATTTAATATATTATGCAATTACAATTGTTTTTTTGTACTGTGTTTTGTTTGTTTAATGTTTTATTTATTTTTAACAAAGTAACATTTATTTTATATATGACTATATTAAATTATTTCTCTTATTTCTCTAAATTATTACAAATATATCAGTTAAATGTCTTGAAGTGCTTACAAAAGTTTATTGGATGCAGTATGAATGTAAACTCTAATAAAAAAAATTGTGGAATCATATTTTTCTAAATCCAATTTAATACAAGAGATTATGTCATTTTATTTCTGGATTTCTGCTGATCTTTACTTTTACTTGATCAAAGGCCTGAGGCCTACAGTAATGAGGAGAAGTTAGTGACATCCTACAAATTGATTTGAAATTGTGGGTAACCTGGGTATCGTGTGTTTTTGAAGAGATGTAACCCAGAGGTCACAGTAATGGAGATGAACGAACACACACACACACACACACACACACACACACACACACACACACACACACACACACACACACACACACACACACACACACACACACACACACACACACTGCGCGCACACACACACTAACACCCTATGACTGTCAGATGAAACAGCAGAGTCATAAGTTCCATTTCTCTACAACACTAATGATGGGAACTGTGCATCATCTTCCACCAGACTAATGACAGTCAAATGTGTCTAAGAATGCTCATTTATTTAGTCAGTGCACAGCATCTGAGAACAAGCACATTCTCGGATCATGAAGCACATTTATTTATGACCTCAGAACACGATCATGAAAGCATCACAGCAAACACAAATCATCACGACATGTACTTTGATTAAATAATGACAGAATTTGCATTGTGGGATAACTATCACTAACCACTTTTTGTTCTGTATCAGTTAGTTTTATTATATATTTTAATATATTCATTTAGTTTTTATTTATTTATTTTGAAAATGGCCTTTCAGTAGTGGATGCATTAAACTCTGTTATTAAAGGATGACAGTGTCTTGCATTTCAGATGTATTTGACAGTTATGGAGAATCTGTGTCTGAGAATACTGTGAAATGGAAAACTTGACCCATGTCATCCCACTGACTAGCAAAACCCCCCAACAAACCTCTTAGTTGAAGTAACAGTAGACGTCAACTATTCTTTCCTATTTTGTTTCATTTAAATGGACAAATGGTCAATGTTACAAGATAAAATATATGTGATTCATTAAATAAAAAACAATCTATTGATACACTGACTTGTCCTATTGGAATATTACAAATAACTAGCTTTGTTCAGCATACATTGAATGTATTTAAATTAAACGACTGACAGCAATGTTTGAAATTAAATATTATCTGATGAGTTAATCAAACGGTGATCCCCCATCTAAATTTACATAATTAATTTAGCAGATGACATTTACACCTACCACGACAAATGACTTCACTCCCAATCTAAACTATGGTGATGAAACAGAACAATGATGAAATCATCTACAAAAATAAACGGGCAGGATGTGTAGCCATGCAGTTTAAGTTCCGCTTTATTGATTATTTAAGGTGAACTAGTGAGAGTCTTGAATATATTCTCTCAGACACAAGCAGTGAGAGTTGAAGATCGACTGACAATGGAGACACAAAGGATCCTCATGAGGAGTTTGGCTGTTGTGGTTTTTGCATCTGTGATCTGGACTATAACAGGTAAAGTGCTTAAATCTGTTTGAATATTATTCTATCTGATGTAACGGTGCAGAATATTGAGGTTTACCTTGTTCTTCTGTCTCAGCAGATGCTAAACAGAAGGAGGTACCATGCTGTATTGCCTTCTCCAGCCAAACTCGAGCAGAGTTTACTGATCCTATCATCAGTTTCAGGCAGCAAAAACAAAGTCTTCCATGTGTGAAGGCCATCATGTAAGAATCACAGTTCCTCTCTAAAGAAAACATGTCATGATTAGATATCAACAGCATCTGATGCTAGATTTATGTTTGAACTTTTTCATTCTCTTTGACAGCTTTAAGACTGAACGAAGGGGAGAGTTCTGCTTTAATTGGAGACTACCATGGGTGAAGGAGGAAGTTCAGCTTTTGTAAGTTAAACCCAACAAGTGTGGTGAAACATACCTGAATTTGTAACAACATAATAACATAACAAAAACAACATAATGTTGCATGTTTAGTATACAGTAGTATTCTTGTATTCACATTGTTTTTGTTGTTTTGTTTTACAGGAGAGCTCAAAGAAACAAAGGCCTGACTTCCACTCCACCACCAGCATCATCTATTAGTAAACTCACTCCACCACCAACATCATCTATTAGTAAACTCACTCCTGAGGGACGATCTTCCTAATCAACTGAAATCTGAAAGCAAACTTATAATTAGAACACATGCTGAAATAGTTACTTCTTTTAAAAACACATTTCTAAAGTTTAAGAGATTATGATGTTGTATTTAGAAAATATTTACTGTAGAGTGACAGTTAGTAAATTAGGTGCATTTAAATGTAATATTTAAAATGTTTAAAATTGTTGTCGAATACAAATTATGTAATTTGAGAGTGACAGTTCTTAATTTATTAATTTTATTCAGACACTGAATAATAGTGAAACTGTTTAAGAACAAATGTGTTTAAATAAATTATTAGCTTATATATTATATTTCACATTGAAATATATTTCACTCAATGTACTGGTAATGGACTGTGTCAAGAAGGGTGACGCAAGTCTGAGTGAAATTAAAACTGATTTGTACGAGAACAAACCTGGAAATTTGTGTGTTGATTATGCAAATGAACGAGTGCAATCTGAAACTACAAATAAACTGATCAGCAACAACTGGTTTTGCTTGTGGTTGATGTTTCTGAATGTGTGCAAGAGGTCTCTGTCAGGAACGATGACACCTTTTCTCTTTATCTTTATTCTTTCCTTTGCAGTTGGTTGATGGCTATGTATACTACATGTAAATTTCATCTATAATCAAATGCTAATTTGTATGAATAAGTTGGTACTATCTTATGAACTTGAGTGTTGACAATGAAAATGTCCCTTTCGATTTTTCTCCACATACTTATATATGTTTAAAGGTCCCATATTGTCAAAACTGAAATTTCCTGGCTTTTTTTTTCAAGATAACAGAGGTCGATGGGTTATGGAACTACCATATAAGTTTCAAAACAGTCGATCCACAGACACATGCACACAGCCTGCATAAAGTAGCTGTGCCTTTTCACGAGCAGTTGTGATTTCCGTATATTTGTGATGTCAGAACTACTCAGTCTCCGACTTCAGTCTCCACCCCGACCAATGGTGGGTCACTCAGAAAACAACAGGCCAATCAGAAGAGAGGCTCATGAATATTAAGTAGACAGGCTAAAATCAACCTGTTCTTGGCCGAGCTCCTGAGAAAGGATATCGAGATGGTTTTTGGTACTTATACCACAAATATATATTCTTAAGGACATCAAAAACCTAAAATAAAACTTCAGAAAGTTGTACAAAATGGGACCTTTAAGTCATTAACATCTTCACAGCTTAATTAAGGAAGGGAGGAAGTAAATAAGTAACACTATAAACAACAGTTTTAAACTGATTTTTCACTATTATTACTTTTTATATCTACATACATTTTTCATGGGTTTAAATACAATATTTTTGTTATAAGAGACAATAAAAACAACTTTGTGCATCAAAACCACTCCTTAAGAATTTTGATCATCTCCTGCACTTTTCATAATTACCTAAAAATCAAACATAGTTCACCCCTCACACACATTATCACTGTCAAAAACTTCATATTAAAGGGTACCTATTATGGATTTTTGAAAAATGCCTTTCATGTAGTGTGTAACATAGATCTAAGTGAACGATAATGTCGCTCCCTCCAGTTAACAGACACGGACACAAGGCGTTCTTGATTACGGGCATTTATTAGTCATCCTCGATGCCATCAAACATGCCGTGAGAACTAAATAAAATATAAATCACATGACAAGTTACAGAAATAAGAATATTCTCACAGAGAATAGCACATTAATAAATAAAAAACACAACGTTAGACTGTTAATGAACCGTCACACAGTTAGGCTTTACATTGATAATTACACATTAAAAGAACTATGCATACCTCATTGGCCGCGTTAAAGGGTACCTATTATGGCATTTAAAATGTTCCTAATAATGTTCTGGAGTCCCCAACAACAGTTTTACATGCATGCAATGACAAAAAACACTTTTGTTGTCTTATAATATGCATTTATTTTTACCTGATTTGCTCACCGACTCCCTAATGATTCGTTTAACGACTCATTTGTCCAAACCCCTCCTTTGCGTGACGCTAATCGGCGGTGATTGGTCAGATGACGCAGTCAGTTATTGTTTGCGTTAGCCCAAAGCTTAAACATATTGATAAAGCACTGCAGTACTACAATACGCTTCACATAATTTCACATATTTCAAAAAACAAAAAAAATGACATTGGAGACCTACAAGCTGCTGAGCGTAACTCTCACTCTCTCTCACACACACACGCCACACACACACACACACACACACACACACACACACACACACACACACACACACACACACACACACACACACACACACATAAAAGCAACAATTATTAATAGTACTTACAGGTTGTGATTCGGAGGAGGAAGCTGATCCAAATAAACGTGGTATTGAACGTTCCTTCAGTATCAGGTGACTCGCGAATCCACAATTGAAAGCATTTGTGTTTGTGAAGCGATCGTCATTAAAATAACGCGAGCACAGCTCAAGGTGGCTATTGTGTGGTATAGTTGTAAATATAAACTCTAGCCACTGAGTCTTCACATGCTTGTCCCTGGGCAGTGAAAAAAAAAGTTTGCTTTTGATTCGCACTTCAGAACAGAGTCTCGTCGACATGTTGTTGTCAGGTTTCTCTGTCTGCTCGGCGCGCGCACTGAGTGGGCGTGTCGAATTCAAATAACTTGTACAAGTGACGTACGAAAGTGCATCGTTCGTCTATCGATTCATATCAGCGACTCAGAGTCGACTCTTACTTTTGAGAGACAATAACTTTGTATACGGTGAACTTTCATATTTAAAACTTTGCAGGATGTTTTTGTTCACTTAGATCTATGTTACACACTACATGAAAGGTAATTTTCAAAATTCCATGATAGGTACCCTTTAACTCCAGGGGAGTGAAACAAACAGGTAACAAAGGCAACTTCTCTTCCGTGTGACTCTCAGTGAACTTACAAATGTAATGATATTACCAAAAACTTAACGAGCCGCAGTTAGCTCTGTATGCGCTATGACATTCTCCGATGCTACGATGCTGATGTAACATCAATAAACGTCTGAACCAACCGAACTTCAGAACAATAGTTCCGCTATATAAGCCTGCATAAAACAAATCCGCTTGTACATATATTTCAAAGTAATAGAAATGCAGATAAATATAAATATATTATGATATATTTAAACATGGTTACTTATTAAATTAAAACTACTATTTTATGGAACTTAAATTATGCAACTGTCTCTGCTGGCAGCTACACTCCCACCAAATCACTGGTGATTTCTTATTAACTTAATAAACATAAGATTTCAACTTAAAATTATGAGACTTGATTTAAGTGAGGTAGCAACACCCAAGGCTGCATTAATCGGCTTCAAGCAGAGTTACCGTCTTGTGAATAGGCCGTTCTAGGTAAGTCTGCTTTGTGAGCCTCTTTCCTTGGTCATCCAGTGCTGATTCACTGATCAGTAATCGCAGCTTTCTCACATGTCCATCTTCACCAGGATACACTTCCGTGATCTTGGCGAGTTTCCACTCATTCCGTGGTGCATTGTCATCTTGCACGATCACAATGTCGTTGACCTGCGCATTTCTGCGGGTTTTGTGCCATTTTTGTCTCTCTTGAAGATTTAACATGTACTCTTTTTTCCACCTAGACCAAAACTCATTGGCTAAGTGCTGAACTTTACGCCATCTTTTGCGAAATATAAAGGTCTTCTTTCACAAAGTCTCCAGGTGGTGGCAAGACTATGGAAGACTTCATCGTCAAAATGTGATTGGGCGTAAGAGGCTGTGGCCCAGCTGGATCACTCAGCAAATGTGCTGTTAAAGGTCGGCTGTTTATAATTGCCATTACTTCGTAAAGGTAAGTTCTCAAAGATGAACTGTCAAGTCTTTGTGATGCCTGATCTAGAATGGATGTCAATACACTTCGTATTGTCCTGATCTGCCTTTCCCAGGCTCCACCCATGTGGCTAGCAGACGGAGGGTTCATGACAAACTCACAGCCCAATTTCTTGAGGCATTCCTGATCCATCTCTTTAAGCGCTTCCAGGAATTCACGTCTTGCGCCAACAAAGTTGGTGCCCTGGTCAGAACGAAGTTGTCGAACGTTACCACGCAGAGCAATGAGAGCACGAAGAGCATTGATAAAAGCATCGGTCGTCATATCATCAAGCACTTCTATGTGCACAGCACGAGAACACAGACAAGTGAATAGCAGGCCATAACGCTTCACTTCCCTCCTTCCATCTTTAACATAGAATGGCCCGAAACAATCCATCCCACAATATGTAAAGGGGGGCGTTGTCTCCATACGTTCACGAGGTAAATCTGCCATTCTTTGTTCCTCTGTACACCTTCTGAACTTTCGACACTTGACACACTTGTAGATGTAGGACGACACTGCATGACTGCATCCAAGTATCCAGATCCCGTTAGCCCTTAGCTCATTCATTGTAATGCCACGTCCTTGGTGCTGCACTCGCTGATGGTAATGTGCAATTAGTAACTTTGTTATGTGACTTGTCTTTGGTAAAACTGCCGGGTGCCTGATGTGAGGGTGTAGAGCAGCATGCTCCAATCGACCTCCCACCCTGAGGATGCCTTGTCCATCCACAAAAGGATTTAGCCTTTGCAGGTTGCCTTTGGTTATTTCCTTCTAGCACTGAAGACTTTGAATCTCCTCAGAGAAGTTCTTCCTCTGTACGATGCTTATGATGGTTCGGCATTTTCTCTCTCTTCCAGACTGCTGGCTTCGTTGGTTCTTAATGTCAACCCTTTAAACTCTTTGACACATCTCTTAAGTCTAGCGATGGCTTTGACCAACCTCGTCCAGCTGGAGAACTTGAGAAAGCGTTTAATCAGTGAATCTTCTGTTGTCAATGTCTTATGCACAAAGACCTTACGAACTTCTGGGTCTTCAACTGCAATGTCTCCCACCTTACTATCTCCACTAGGAAGCTCTTCACACCAAAGAAAATCTGGACCGTTAAACCAGTTAGAAGCAATCAGCTCTTTTGCCTTAAGGCCCCTTGACGCATGGTCAGCTGGATTTTCTTCCGAGGACACATATCTCCATTGACTTGGTTTGGTACTGTCCTTGATGCGCTGAATGCGGTTTGCCACAAAAACATGGAATCTTCTTGCATCGTTGTTGACGTATCCAAGGACGACCTTGGAGTCAGTACAGAAGAATTCCTGAACCTCTGCTATATCCAACTCCTTTCTGAGCAGATCACTTGTACGCACAGCAACAACAGCTGCTGCCAGCTCAAGTCTTGGAACGGTTGTGACTTTCGTAGGAGCCACTCTAGCTTTACCTATCACCAAAGCACAGTGAGTTTTTCCTGATGTCCCGATCACTCTCAGGTAGCTGCACTCTCCATATCCCGTGATGCTAGCATCAGAAAAGTGATGGAGCTCATATTTCCAGTCTTCTGGAAAACTTGCTGGAAGGTAACATCTGTCTATCTTGAGATCATCTAAATTCTGTAGGTCCAAGAGCCAGGATTCCCATTGTGGTCGAAGATCATCTGACAGTGGTTCATCCCATCCGACCTTGTCCCGGCACATTTGCTGAAGCATTTGCTTTCCGACTAGAACAAACGGTGCTACAAAACCAAGAGGGTCATAGACAGATGCAACAGTCGATAACACTCCTCTTCTAGAGAACGGTTGTTCACTCACCACTATTCTGAATCTGAACTGATCTGAGGTAATGCACCAGTTAACCCCTAGGGCTCTCTCCATTTGGTACTCTCCCAAGGCTAGGTCATGATGTATTGCTGTTTGAGCACACTCTTCTTTGGGAATTGATTCTAGCACCTCCTGGCTGTTAGAAACAAATTTGTGGATGCGTAGCTTGCCATCGCTACAAAGCTGTCTTGATTCACTGACTAGCTGTTTTGCTTCTTCTGCTGTTGACACACTGGTCAGCCCATCATCCACATAAAAGTTTCGTTCAATGAAGCGGATGGATGCTTCGCTGAAGCGACCTTGACCTTGTGCAGCAATGTGTTTGAGGCCGTAGTTTGCACAGCCGGGTGACGAGGCTGCACCAAACAAGTGCACTTTCATCCGAAAGATGGATGGTTCGAAGTGGTAGTCCCCATTCTCCCACCAGAGAAACCTTAGATAGTCTTGGTCTTCTGCTCTTACGTGAAATTGATGGAACATGCGTTCTATGTCACACATTATTGCTACTGGACCCTTGCGGAAACGACAGAGAACACCTACCAACGTATTGGTCAGCTCTGGCCCAGTAAGCAGATGATCGTTCAATGACACGCCTTGAAACTTTGCTGAGCAGTCAAACACAACGCGTATCTTGCCTGGTTTTTGAGGGTGATACACCCCGTGATGAGGGATGTACCAAGCAGGGCTATTGTTGATTTCTTCTTCAGGAACTTTCTCAGCATCTCCACGTGTCATTGTTTCTTTCAAGAAGATTAAGTAGTCCTTGTGGTACTGTTTGTCTTTCTCAAATCTCCTCCTCAAACACTTAAGGCGATGAACAGCACATTTCCTGTTGTCTGGCAGACTCGGTCTGTATTCTTTAAATGGCAAAGGCATTTCACAGTGACCGTCAGGCTTGATCTTGATTCCTTCCTCCATTATTGAAATGAAGCGAAGATCTTCTTGTGAGAAGTGAGAATCCTCCACGCTTTTTTCATTAAAGTCTGACTCCAACATCTTTATAACATTTGGCGGAGTGACTAACTCCTTGACTTGTGTTCGACATATGTATCGGACTTCACTTGTCAGATTGGCAGACGACTGAAGGCATGGCATTACTTGTCTGATAATAGTTCTGTGGCTGCTTCCAATTGCATCTCCGTAGTCGACACAGGAACTTCCAGAGCCAACAATACTCCAGCCGAGGTCTGTTTTTTGAGCAAAAGGCTCCTCATCTCTGCCTGCCACAACTTCTCTGGGTAACAGAGCTTGAGAACAATTGTAACCTATAAAGCCTTGTTCACACTACATGATTTTAAAACGTTGGGCTGAACTGTGCAGTTCACACTACATGACTTGCTCTCTGTGAAATCAGGAGTGTTCAAGTTGTTGAGCTGTTCACACCACACGACACAACGTGATTGATCCACAACAGGAGGTAACGCACTACAGGAGTTGACAACAACTCTGTCACCCAACGATTCTACAAACCACGTTTTGTCACGAAAAATCACGTGATAAAACGAACCGGGAATGACAATAAACAGAATTACAGTAAGATTTAATGTACATTTCAACCTATAACATTTTGCTTACCTGGGTGTTTGAGGGCGTTTGTAATTTCCGTCCACCTTTTCTCTTTCTCACATCTCATGTCCAACATCATAAAGGCATTCATGCTCCTGCCACAGTTCGATTAAACTTTGCTCCTAAAATTTGCTGTTGAGTCCATTGCTTTCTTGACGACATGTTGCTCATCTTTCTGTAAACTCGTCTTGGTCGTGTTTGTTTGAAAATCGCGCATTTCGCGTATTTACCGGTATTTACCATGGTATTTGCGGTGACCTCAACCCATGCCTTGCTCTGATTGGCTCTAGCTCATGACATCACTGAGATTGAGTCGCGCGACAGCTCTGGATATCTAGCACGCTAGATATTTTTCTGGGCTCGGCGACACGTCTGCGAGGCGTCTGCGAGCGTCTTTGATGCGTTGTTGGCTCTTTCATACTAACAGATTGGCGAGCGTTCATCGTCCGCTAATCCCCCGCGATTTGCATGCGATAACACCCTGACCTGTCGGCGAGCTCAACGATTTGCAAATCGGGCTTAAATCGGGCTTAAAATCATGTAGTGTGAACTTGGCTTAAGCAGACCGACATCACAGTCAATTAAAGGAGCAATCTCTTCTGCAAGATGCTCTAGATGAGGCCACGCTCTTGCTGTCTTGGGTGTGGGAATGTGACTTACATTGACAGGAATAAAGTCTCTTGAATAGGTTACCGGAAGAGTGATTTTCTTCGCTGAATAAAAACCTCTGATCTGCAACCCAGTTACCTTCTGACTTGGAATGATTGTACTTCTAGATGACAACGTTGAGAGTTTTAGTTGCACTGGCTCCTTCTGTGTGTCCAGAGCGTCTGCCTTTTCTTTCAGGATAAAGGTGCTGTCACTTTGGTTATCCAGTAAAGCATATACGAGAACTTCATGCTCTGGGCTTCTTGTTGTTGACAACCAAACTGGAATAACGGTGGATGTGTATGTTCCATTCATGTTTTGCACCACACGGTTAGAGGTGGCTTCCTTAGAAGCTCCATTTGACTGCTTAGAATCCGTCCTTTCCTTTGACCTCTCTTTGGCTTGGTTCCAACTCTCCTTTCTCTCGTCATCTCTGTGATCTTTCTTTCCATCATCCTTCACCCGGTCTTCATGCAAACAGGTTGGGTGCTTCCTTTTACATGTGTCACAGACACTCCTCCTTTCACAGTTCTTAGAACGGTGTCCTGTTTTCAAGCATCCAAAACACAGTCCTTTAGTTTGCACAAACTTGACCTTTTCTGAGATTGACTTTTCTTTAAATTTTCGACATGTTTGAATGCCATGGTGCAACTTCTCACAAAAGACACATGTTTTAGGGTCTGGGTTTTCTTCTGAGCTGCTTGCCAGTACCTTTGCACCAACATTTCGAGGTTTTGGTGTCTTAACCTTTTCACTATCACCAGACTTCAAAGCATGAAGAGATGTCACAGGGTTGCATGCGATCTTGGCTTCTCTTGCAACAAACTGAACAAATTCGCCAAAGCTTGGAAAATCATGTGTTGTTTCTTCAACCGCCAGGATCTTTCTGTTCCATCTGGCAATTAGCCAATCGGGAAGCTTGTTGAGCATTCTTTGATTTTCACCGCAGTCATTTAGGACTGCAAGACTCTTGATCTGCAACATTGCTGCTTCACGGCTTCTTAGAAAATCTGAGAATTCTCTTAGTTCAATGCTGTCCTTGGGTCCTATTTTTGGCCATGAATTTATTTTATCCCTGAATGCCTTGGCAATCACAAAGGGGCTTCCATACCTTTCTTCCATGATGTCCAATGCTGAATAGTAGGCTGCATCCGTCCCCAGCAGGAAGTAACCTTCAATAGCTTTCCTTGCAGGTCCTCCAACATACTTGCGGAGGTAGTAGACCTTCTCATTCACTGGAATATTCTTCCTACCGATCAATGTCTCAAAGGACGTTTTCCAGTCGTTGTACCTTAGTGGATCTCCATTGAAAACAGAAGGCTCTGGTATTGGGAGATGGTTTGCGTTGATCGACTTGCTTTGGCAAGTACTGTAGTGCTATCTTCTTGATGAGCAATGGCAGCAGGTTGCACACTTTCAACAGTCTGTGTCACCATAGCAGGTTGTACATGTGTGGCGGTTTGTGGTGTTGCCACATGATGCACAGAAAGATTTCTTTAAGTAGTTTTAGCTTCGGTTTTCACATGTTTACTGCTATGGAGCAACTCCGAAATCTCTTCGTCCGAACCCATTTCCTGTTCGTAGACCTGCAGACGTGCTTTTGCAGCATTCATTTTCTTAACTGTCTCTAAGCGCTCTAACTGCCTGCGCTTCTCTTCTAATACATTTTTTCTTGCAGCATTTTCTTCTTCTTGCAGTGCAAGCCTCTTTCTGTTCTCAACTTCGAGGTTCCCAAGCTCTTGTTCCTTAAGTTCCATGTCCTCTAATACCTTTAATGTGGCTTGAGTTGCAGCTAGCTCTGCTGCAGCTTCCAGTTTCTTTGAAGAGGTCAGGCTTGATTGCTTTGAACTGATGCTTGCAAACTTTGAACTTCGTGAACATATACTAGACCTTTTGGAGGTTGCACGTGTAAGCACTGAGCCTGTCTCAGTCCAGTATGCTCGTTCTTTGTGAGTATCTGGTACCTTTTCTCTTAATTCAAGAGAATCCTCTGCATGTTCCATTAGCTTTCCTGAGACAGCATCAAACGTGTCTACTCGGCGGCGCGTCTTGCCATCTGGAGTAGTGTGTTGACGTAAATCTTGGTAAGCTTGTTTTACACTTGTTGAAGCGTTACTGATCTTGGTTATGTAGGTTTGCAGAATTTCAGTGGAGAATGTTCCATCAATTGCTTTCCTAGTCTCTTTAGCAAGAACCTTCCATTTGTCATAAGAGGTAGTAAAGCGATGTTGAAGCTTTTTAGTTTGGCTGTCATACAGTTCTTGACCCTTTTCTGTAAGCTCTCGGGTTCTTTGGCTTCTTCTTAGGCTTTCCTCTACAGCAGCTTGGGTTTCTACAGCTACCTCAGTCTCTTTTGATAGGTTTGCATCTATATCTAGGTCTTTAAACTGCTGCTGTAAACCTGTTGCTCCATTGTTAGCATCTAAGCCCTTTTCATTTGTCTCAAACTCATGCTCAGACATTTAAAAAAAAAATTTTTTTTGAATTGGCCCCTTAGCACCTTTTGTTTAGTAGCTAAAACTTAAAATGAGCTAAATAAAATAAGTGGCAAACCTAGCTTAATGTTACCAGTAAGCTTTTGTTTATATTGTAATAATGTACCTTAACTTTACCTTATTTAACCGAGTATGTTTTTACAGTGTACTCTGCTTTAAACACCTTCCACTATGCAAATTAACTTATTTTACTTAAAAACAGAATAACACCAGAATAATTTTGTATTATTCTCTTTAACACCAAAATAATACAAAAAATCGGAAATATTATGATGGTCCCTTTAAATAATTATTTACCCTTCAAATGGCTTAGCAGTAAATAACTTGGTGAGTTGAGCAATCACTTCAACATATAAAACATGCACATCACAATGAACATTTAACTTTTAGCACTTATAGAGCCCCTTTAGCAGTTGAAGGCTATTCCACTTCTTAATATTTAACTTGTTTTAAATATCCAACTTCTTGTAGGTTTAACCATGCAATGCTCCCGGGTTCTGCTTGCCTCTTAATATGTTAACATTGAATGCACAGTCTTATCTTTTGACGCTCACATATAATGTAAACGTGCGTGCAGCTCCGTCGACGAACGGCAGGCGTGGATCATCATCTCCCCCACGTCTCCACCTCGTGTCGAGCAGGCTGAGTTCTCACTGTCGCTCCCTCCAGTTAACAGACACGGACACAAGGCGTTCTTGATTACGGGCATTTATTAGTCATCCTCGATGCCATCAAACATGCCGTGAGAACTAAATAAAATATAAATCACATGACAAGTTACAGAAATAAGAATATTCTCACAGAGAATAGCACATTAATAAATAAAAAACACAACGTTAGACTGTTAATGAACCGTCACACAGTTAGGCTTTACATTGATAATTACACATTAAAAGAACTATGCATACCTCATTGGCCGCGTTAACTCCAGGGGAGTGAAACAAACAGGTAACAAAGGCAACTTCTCTTCCGTGTGACTCTCAGTGAACTTACAAATGTAATGATATTACCAAAAACTTAACGAGCCGCAGTTAGCTCTGTATGCGCTATGACATTCTCCGATGCTACGATGCTGATGTAACATCAATAAACGTCTGAACCAACCGAACTTCAGAACAATAGTTCCGCTATATAAGCCTGCATAAAACAAATCCGCTTGTACATATATTTCAAAGTAATAGAAATGCAGATAAATATAAATATATTATGATATATTTAAACATGGTTACTTATTAAATTAAAACTACTATTTTATGGAACTTAAATTATGCAACTGTCTCTGCTGGCAGCTACAGATAACATCCTGCAAAGTTTTAAACATGAAAGTTCACCGTATACAAAGTTATTGTCTCTCAAAAGTAAGAGTCGACTCTGAGTCGCTGATATGAATCGATAGACGAACGATGCTTTTCCTTTGTCTAGATGACGTCAACTTGACAAGTTATTTGAATAAGATACGCCCACTCATTGCGTTCGGAGACGCCAGGGAAAACTAACATCATGTCAACGAGACGCTGTGTTTTGAAGTGCGACGCAAAAGCAAACTTTTTTCATCTGCCCAGTGAGGAGCATTTGAAGACTAAGTGGCTACAGTTCATATATACAACTATACCACAGAAGTATAGCCAGAACCTTGTTCTGTGTTCGCGTCATTTTGAAGATGATTGCTTCACAAACATAAATGCTATCAAATATGGATTTGCGAGCCGGCTGATAATGGAGGAAGGTTCAGTACCGAGTTTATTTGGATCAGCTTCCTCCTCCGAATCACAACCTGTAAGTATTATTTATATTAATTGTTGCTTTTATGAGTTTTGTAGCGTCGGGGGCGCGATGAGGGAAGGCGCAGTATATATGTGTGTGTGTGTGTGTGTGTGTGTGTGTGTGTGTGTGTGTGTGTGTGTGTGTGTGTGTGTGTGTGTGTGTGTGTGTGTTTGTAAGTTACGCTCAACGCAGCTTCTAGGTCTCCAATGTCAATTTTTTTTAAATATGTGAAATGTTTGTCGCTGTTATTGGAGTTATCATAAAGAATAGAGCAATACCTTGTAGTACTGCATTGCTTTATCAATATGTTTATGCATTGGGCTAACACAAACAATAACTGACTGGGTCATCAACCAATCACCGCAGATTAGCGTCACGCAAAGGAGGGGTTTGAAAAATGAGTTGAAAAACGAATCATTAGTGTCAGGGTTGCTGTGCAGCTAGCTGAAGACGAGGACACGGGAGCTTCAATATAATAGTTTTAATGAACAAACTGAAACTTCCAAAATCAAAACAAGAACAAAACTCCAGGAATTCAGGGTTAACACACAACCATACATTGACGACGATCGACAAACACTGGGAGAAAACACAGGGCTTAAATACACATGGAATGATTGAATGATTAACTGAACACAGGTGATAAAACTGAACACAAACGAGGAGCGGGAAAACTTAACAGGACTAAACCAAAAACCACAAAGACAGGGGGAAACAAGATCTCAAAACATAACTTAAACACACAGAAACGTGACACTACCTCCCCCCTCCCCGAAGGCGCGTCCTCGCGCCGTATAACATCCAAAGGGGTGGGAGGGTGGGCGCCCTGGAGGCTGACGAGGGCATGGTGCAGGTCCAGGATGCCTCCAGGGCGGAGCAGGCTGTGGGCGTGGCCACGGCGGAGCAGGCTGTGGGCGTGGCCACGTCGGTGCAGGCTGTGGGCGTGGCCAGGGCGGTGCAGGCTGTGGGCGTGGCCAGGGCGGTGCAGGCTGTGGGCGTGGCCAGGGCGGTGCAGGCTGTGGGCGTGGCCACGACGGTGCAGGCTGTGGGCGTGGCCACGACAGTGCAGGCTGTGGGCGTGGCCACGGCGGTGCTGTGGGACCCTCGGGCGTCAGGGGCGGTGCTGTGGGACTCTCGGGCGTCCAGGGCGGTGCTGTGGGACCCTCGGGCGTCCAGGGCGGAGCTGTGGGACCCTCGGGTGTCCAGGGCGGTGCTGTGGGACCCTCGGGCGTCCAGGGCGGAGCTGTGGGACCCTCGGGCGTCCAGGGCGGTGCTGTGGGACCCTCGGGCGTCCAGGGCGGTGCTGTGGGACCCTCGGGTGGCCATGGCGGTGAGGACCCCTCGGGTGGCCATGGCGGTGCAGGCTCTTCAGGTGGCCACGGCGGTGAAGACCCTTCAGGTGGCCGTAGTGGTGAAGACCCTTCAGGTGACCATGGCGGTGAGGACCCTTCGGGTGGCCATGGCGGTGAAGACCCTTCGGGTGGCCATGGCGGTGAGGACCCTTCGGGTGGCCATGGCGGTGAGGACCCTTCGAGTGGCCATGGCGGTGTTATTTTTCTGGGCCTCCGTGGATCTTTGGCCGGCCTCCGTGGATCTTTGGCCGGCCACGGCGAAGGCGTATAGCCCCCCCCCAAAATTTTCTTGGGGAGAAGGTCAGGTTCAGGAACGGGAACTGACTTTACATCAACGGGCGCTGGGTCAACGGGGTCTGGGTCAACGGGCTCTGGGTCTGGGTCAACGGGCTCTGGGTCTGGGTCAACGGGCTCTGGCGCTGGGTCAACGGGCTCTGGCGCTGGGTCAACGGGCTCTGGCGCTGGCGCTGGGTCAACGGGCTCTGGCGCTGGCGCTGGGTCAACGGGCTCTGGCGCTGGCGCTGGGTCAACGGGCTCTGGCGCTGGCGCTGGGTCAACGGGCTCTGGCGCTGGCGCTGGGTCAACGGGCTCTGGCGCTGGCGCTGGGTCAACGGGCTCTGGCTCTGGCGCTGGGTCAACGGGCTCTGGCTCTGGCGCTGGGTCAACGGGCTCTGGCTCTGGCGCTGGGTCAACGGGCTCTGGCTCTGGCGCTGGGTCAACGGGCTCTGGCTCTGGCGCTGGGTCAACGGGCTCTGGCTCTGGCGCTGGGTCAACGGGCTCTGGCTCTGGCGCTGGGTCAACGGGCTCTGGCTCTGGCGCTGGGTCAACGGGCTCTGGCTCTGGCGCTGGGTCAACGGGCTCTGGCTCGGGGTCAAAGGGCTCTGGCGCTTCATGGGACTCGGAACTGGACGGGGCCAGCACATCATGGGACTCGGAACTGGAAGGGGCCAGCACATCAGGGGACTCGGAACTGGACGGGGCCAGCACATCAGGGGACTCGGAACTGGACGGGGCCAGCACATCAGGGGGCTTGGGGCTAGATTCATGCTCTGGCGGGCAGGCGACGGTCTCTGGCTGGACGGTCTCTGGCTGGACGGTCTCTGGCTGGACGGTCTCTGGCTGGACGGTCTCTGGCTGGACGGTCTCTGGCTGGACGGTCTCTGGCTGGACGGTCTCTGGCTGGACGGTCTCTGGCTGGACGGTCTCTGGCTGGACGGTCTCTGGCTGGACGGTCTCTGGCTGGACGGTCTCTGGCTGGACGGTCTCTGGCTGGACGGTCTCTGGCGGAAGAAGCTCAGGAAGGTCGTCAAATGGATCAAATGGTTGGCTGGATGGAACCAGTGGTGCAGGCTTGGCTGGGCTGGACGGGACCAGCGGCGAAGGCTTGACTGGGCTGGACAGGACCAGCGGTGAAGGCTTGACTGGGCTGGACGGGACCAGCGGTGAAGGCTTGACTGGGCTGGACGGGACCAGCGGTGAAGGCTCTGGGGGAAGAAGCTCAGGTAGGTCGTCAAAAGGGTCAGGCTCTGACAGGCATGCCATGGGCTCAGGCTTTGGCGGGCATGCGATGGGCTCAGGCCATACTGGACTCGGGACCACCAGAACCCGATCACATCCCCTTCTACGACCTCCACGGGTCCCGCGAAATACGGCCACCCGGGTTCCCATGAAGGCCTGCTTCCAGCCTTCCATCTTCCTCTCTTCCTTTTCTTCTTTTTTTTTTGTACTGGTCGATCGTTCTGTCAGGGTTGCTGTGCAGGTAGCTGAAGACGAGGACACGGGAGCTTCAATATAATAGTTTTAATGAACAAACTGAAACTTCCAAAATCAAAACAAGAACAAAACTCCAGGAATTCAGGGTTAACACACAACCATACATTGACGACGATCGACAAACACTGGGAGAAAACACAGGGCTTAAATACACATGGAATGATTGAATGATTAACTGAACACAGGTGATAAAACTGAACACAAACGAGGAGCGGGAAAACTTAACAGGACTAAACCAAAAACCACAAAGACAGGGGGAAACAAGATCTCAAAACATAACTTAAACACACAGAAACGTGACAATTAGGGAGTCGGTGAGCAAATCAGGTAAAAATAAATGCATATTATAAGACAACAAAAGGGTTTTTTGTCATTGCACGCATGTAAAACTGTTGTTGGGGACTCCCAGAACAATATTAGGAACATTTTAAATGCCATAATAGGTGCCCTTTAATATAAAACTTAATATAAAAACTTGAATATTAGATCTAAAAACATCAACATAACACACTCATGGGCATCGATCACTTCACTGAATACTTGCTAAAAAAATAAATAATTATTACCTTATAATCTATCCATTTTAAAATCCACATCTTTTGATATCTTATAATATTGAAAACATCATAATAGTTAGACGTTCCTTTAACTTGGTGTAGGTGCTTTTATGTCCTAGGGGTTGATTTTTATTCAAACTAACAGATTTTTATTATTTTTTTCTGTTATATGTCACATTCAAACTGTCTTCGAAACGTCTGATATTAAACAATACATGATGTGAGATGTGGTGGAAATGAGCATGTGTTTGAAATGTTTTTGAGGGAAAAAATACTTGAAGAAACACCTATAGATGACAAATATAAAAGTACTTCTTGATAAACCATCAATAAATAAACGTCAACAAATCCATTAAGGTAAAGGACATCAACACATCAGCTTCAAGTTGTATGTTTTCACCAGCAGAAAAATAACCCCTAAACTAAACTCATTAAAGGAGCCATACGTGCATTTGTGGTCTGTAATTGCATGTTTTTTTCTAAGGGGTGATATTGGTTTCTCATAAATTATGCTGACGGGTAAAACCGACTGTATTGTGGGTAAGAGGTGTGAATGCTTGAGAGAAGATGATCACTCGATGCAATGCTTTCAAAAGGCTGGTGGTAAGTTTGTGGCGCATTATTCCATCTGACTACTTGTACATCTCTTAAAAGACCTCCTCATAATAACACACACACATAATCAACACCAACTAAATGACCAACACCTGTGATCTGGACACCGAGAGCAATGGCCTGGACTTCTAGATTCATCACCGTCACTGTTCTGGTCTTCCTCATTGGATGCTTCACTGGTGCACTGGCCAACTGTAAGTAACTAAACATGCAGGACACAGTCAATGAAACTGTTTCTGCTGATTCAGAGAAACCTTCTGAAGAACCCTACATTTGCAGGATATCATAATGCTGTGATCATGAATTCGACTGGTTTGTCACATGGGGTCTGAAGGCTATTCTTACTGGTTAGAGATGCAAAGAAGTCAATATCCTGTCTTGAATAATACCACATAAAAGGGTTTGAGTCTAGATAGCACCTTCGAACCAGAATCTACGTCTTCCTCGTCTGGTTTTGTGAATATTTTGAGCAAACATCATGCATCTCTGCTGGAAATTAGCTCTGATGATGATGGTTCTTGTGTGTGTTACTGCGCAGCAGGCCAACTGTAAGTTTTGGGATTTCTTTATCATTGAATTTGTATTTTTATAAGAGCCTTTGATACTGATTATTATGGATCTGCTGATTTTAATGAACTTTTTTTATATTTATACTCAGATTTTGCATTTATGATCCATTTAATTCACACTGACCTGCTTTCATAATACAAAAGCATAGTCCAACCAAACCAAACATTCTGTCATAATTTACTCATCCTCATGTTGTTGACTTTCTTTGTTCTGTGGAAGACAAAATAAGATATTTTAAAGAGAGTTAGAAGTGAAAGTTTCTGCATTGACTTCCAATGTATGGACAAAAAATACTTAAATTTTTTCAAAATATTTTTTTGAAGAATAAAAATACACACATTTGGAACATCAGGGTGATTAAATTATGACAGATTTTTTTAGTTTTGGGTGGACTATCTCTTTAATGATGGTGAATTCATTACTATTGTGTTTAGCTATAGCACAGTTTTGTTTCTTTGATGGAGCCCTTATCAAGATCAAGATCATCTTGTTTTCACACATATATACAGTACGCACAGTACAAGTGCTTTGGAGATTTCAATCTCTGTCTCTCTTTCAGATCGTCGGCCCACTAGAGTTGGAGTGACTTGCTGTAAGGAAGTGTCGAAGGGAAGAATCCCTCCTGAAGTTAAACTGATTGGATACAGGCATCAGAATGCTCTGAGTCCGTGTGTGGATGCTATAGTGTAAGCTCTCTCTACACAGTGACGTTTCACAGTTTTATATGCCTGATATTGTGTTCATTTCAGTGGTACTGTATATCTGTCCTGCAGATTCTACACAGAGAAGGATAAGTACTGCTCTGATCCAACAGCGCGCTGGATTCAATTCAGATTGAAAGGTACGACTATATTAATATGACATCTTAATATGATGCTTATGCATTTATTAAAAAAAACACTCATAATGTGATCATCTTTCCTCCAGGTCTGAAGGAGATTGAGGACTGAGCCAATGGAGGCCTAAAGATGCTGCAAATCTATCTATATATCAATCCATCTTTCTATAAAAAAGAGAATATATATATTGTAAGTTTATTTGATCAAAAAAGCACCATTAGCTACCCTTCTTATGTGAATGTTAAAAGATGTTTCACTTAACTGCTTTGTTTTATCTTCTTAAAATTAAAATGCACTTTTGAAAAAAAAATATATTGTGCTTATTCTTTCACACAAACATCTAACCTTTTCTCTGTAACAGTTTGGACTGTATTTAATTATATTTAAGCTGAATCATTAAATAAATAGTTCACCCAAAAAGGAAAATTCTGTCATTATTTACTCATCCTCGTGTCATTACGAATCAGAATTACTTTCTCTCTTCTGTGGGGTAATAATAGTAATAGCCTACTTTTTCTTTTGAGTCATTTTTGAGTTTGAAAGATTCAGTCTCCATTGACTGTAATTAAATGGGAGGGGGGGGGGGCAGGTCAGCATACTGATAGTTTGCCAATTATAAGAGAATTTTCGTTTTTAGGTGAAATATTTCTCTACATACTATGTATATTGTGTTTCAGTAATACTATATAGGCTTTATATTGTGTTTCAGTAATAGAATGTGCGCCATCTAGAGGAGAACAGCAATTAATGCACAGAGAAGGTCATACAATTTATCAGCCAAATTGAGTAACCCCAGAGTGCAGTCTGGACGATTGGGGCAGGGCGGGCGACACATTAGGGTGGGGTGACACATTAAGGCGGGGCGACACGTGTTGCTCTCCCCACACCCCATTTTATTGGCTTATAATACAGCAATCTTATTGGCATAGACTTGAGGCATGAACATGCACATTGCTTTATGTATGAGTTTATGAATTATCTACTATGCTGTTTGGCCGTACCTACTACAGAAATATTAAGTGATAACCATGGCTATGTTATGATCAATTGGATAATGTTTGAATGAATTTACACGAATCAAGTTAGATTAAGTTATACTGTCAAAATGTATTCGTAAAGCGCTCATTTCACATCGTTTCAAAGCAGCTTTACAAAGATATACGCTTTAATATTGAGCAGTTTTAGGTCTGGTCGATATCACAAAATATGTTCCTGATGTTAAATGTTACACTGTTTGATATTTAGCCTATAGCTATATTATATTTTATAATTTATTACCCAGCAGATAAGTCAGTGTCACTTTTAGTGGGCAATGATCATGAAATTACTGGCATTGCAAAGGAGATATATTTTATAGGCTGATTTAGACAATATTTTCCGCATGTCATGCAGGGCTCCATAATTGTATCATTTGTTTATGGTTCATCATTTTTCCATTAGGGTCAGTAAGTATACACAGACTCGGAAATTTACACAAATTATGATAATTCACTGTATTTCAGTAAGACATTGGATAAACCCGAAAGTGTGTTTTATTTTATTTTAAAGCAAAACGACAGTGACAAATAAGACAATAATAGGCTACCAAATTAGGCCTAGCCAAGCCCTGGGGTCTCATTTATAAAACTGTGCATAGGATCCATACTAAAAGTGTACGTGTGTCTGAAAGCCAAAAATGGCATAGGCCTACGCAAAAAAATATTCAGACTTATAAACCCATACATAAAACAAAACCCATTTATAAATCCCAGTCAGCGGAAGATTGTGCGCACATGCGTCTCCTCCCCGAAATAACCATATATGGAGCTTACAACGCCTAGATTTACTATACATATCCTCATCTGCATATCATTTGCATATGATTATTCATCCACGTGATAACATGTTTAATGGTAAGACATTAAGAAAATATATTTTTAATGGAAAGAGATAGACCTTGTTGTGCATTATTTGCACAAAATTATTTTCTCAGACTCAGATAATCTGCTATATAATGATAAGCAATTATAAAGTTAAAACATTAAAACACAGCATGCCAGAGGAAAAGTGTTCAAAAGCATTACATCCACAAAAAATATTTCTAGTTTTTTTAATATAAAAAAATGTGTAACTTCTCAGTAATGATTTCATGTAGTTTAAGTGTTTAACTCCATTAATAAGAATGGCATATTTAATCTAAATGTTTATATCAGAAGTAAAACATAGCCTAGTTTAAATCATTCTTTTATTTATTTAAAATGTTATTGTGAACATGCACTGTATTTATGATTAGGACTCATAATGAAGATTTACGGTTTTCCTTCATCTGTCGTTAGATAGGCCTATATCCGTCAGTTTCACTAAACAGCCCAACGCGCTCGCTGGCGCAGACATTTAGGATGTATGGATATTTGCTTCAAGTGATAGGCTTGGTGAATGAAATTATATTTGTATTATCTTTCTGTATATGGGTCATTTTCTTTAGATTTTCTGTCTAAAAGTGACCAAAAAGACATTTAACTCAAGTTCACCATCGGTGTCACCAAACTGCTCCATCTCTAAAACTTTTGTACGCATGGGTCAGAGTTTGCGTGCAGGTGCACAAATTTTCCCGTCAAATTTGTTTTTATAAATCACAACTTATGCGTCGGAAGTGGCGTAGTCTACGCCTCTTTCAGGGCCTGTTTTGTGCTTACGCAACGGTTATAAATGAGGCCCCTGGCCATTGGGTTGTGTGTACAATGGGAATAAAAACATTGCAGTGCTGATATGTGAAAAAACATATATATATTTTTTTATTTTTAATTACAACAATGTTATTATGTCGATCTATGGCAAATATTATTATGTATGTGCTCAAGAGCGTATTAAGCAATATATGTTCATATCATATAGGGTGACCATATTTTGATTATCGAAAACCAGGACACTCGGCACAATTTAGTTTTCTTCTTCCTCTTTATCCTGTTTTTCTTTCTTAATAGCCCAATGAAAAATAATGAAAACCAGGACATTTTCATCACAGCACGTTAAAACTGGACATGTCCTGGGAAAACAGGATGATTTGGTCACCCATATCACTTCTCTGCTGGGTATTTTATTAATTTTATTAAATTATAATTGCACAGATTAACAGCAGTGATTTTTTTATGGTTATGCAGCTAGCCTAGGCCTATGTGAGTGTTAATATTTGAAACAAATATTTTTTAACAGTTAATATTTTATCCCGTAGCCTACATACGCAGATTAAAACATGAACGCAGTGCAGGGGTGGATAAATAAATAATTGTATTTTTAATAGCCTATCTGATGTCACAGTCACCGAGTCGTTAACCGGTTGCCACTTATTAGAAAACTGGAACAATAACATAGAACCAATATAGGTCATTCGCGGCGCTATTGGGCCCATTTTAGGTCCGGGCCTAAATGATTTTCATTCTAGCAGTTCATCCAATAAGCAGCCTGAGGAAAGCTTTGAGTGAAAGCTTCTCAGCCAATCAGCGGCTTCTACCCCAGGAGTGGACTCTTAAGCCTGCCCACAGGTTGCATCGTCACCAGCAGGTGATCCAATACGTACTACCGGAACATCCGAGAACTTAAAGGCAGGGTAGGTAGGTTTGAGAAACTAGCAGAAAACTGCTGGATTTTAAAAGTATCCAACAGAGAAACTCCCACCCCCTCCCTTCTGGGCTTCTTCCAAAGCCAAGCCTCCAAAACACATGAACACATGATGCCGATCTCTCAGCTGGAGGACGCGTTTACCAGCGCCGAGCGGAGAGGACCACAGTGCATGGAGTGACATCACCTTTTTTTTGCCTTGTTTGCCCAAGGGGTAATCCATCGACCGGAAGTTGAAGTCGGCCGGGTGCCGCCATCTTGTAGCAGAACTTCACTTGCATTAGCATTTCCATTGACTCCCATTCATTTTGGCGTCCCTTTGACGGCGAATAACTTTACATCTGAGGCGTTTAAAGACTCCATTTGTCCATTATTTATTTCTAAAGAAACACAACAATGTATAAAGGGCTCCATTACCTTATATGTTACATTATGGCCCTGTAGAAACAGTTTTTGTAAAAATAGGCTAACAATTGCGTCATAACCACTCGACTCTCTGTTGCGCTGTACAGAAATGACCGTACAGACAGGAGGAGAAGCTCGCAGGCAATCGGGGGGACGTCCCGTCAAGGGAGAAGCCCATAGATAATGAGTCCATAAAAGCAACTCAAAATACTCCTGCTCACTCACGCCAAAGAACTCTTTGCTCAAGTTCCCCGTCTCTGCAAGATTAGCGTTGGCAATTTTCACGCACAGCTACTAGAAGATTTACGTCTGTCAGACAGGTTGCTCACGTCATCAAGCTTAGTTTGAGTCGGGAATGGAAGTGCTCAAAAATCGCTAAAAATGGGCTTCAACTGTCTCAACTGAGTTCCAATGAGATGGCTCTGTCCACTTCTTATACTGTCTATGGCGCTGACTGTATATGCAAATACTGGGAATTTTGACTGCTCTTTCTCTGCCATAATTGTGAGACTTCCTAGTTTCCGGCAGGTATGTGCCTCTCCTCTTTCGAAATGAGCGAGTCAACAGGGTGCGCATGTAACGGTACCTACTGGAGTGCCCTTGAGAGCCAACTGAGGGTTCTCCACACCAGACTAATAACACTCCATTACAAACTACATTTCCCAATACCCACTGCCCGGACTCATTACTGATTGCATCACACCTGTGTCTCATCACTGATTGCATCACACCTTTGTCTCATTACCCTGTTAGTCTCTGTCTATTTATACCATGTTCACTCATTCACCCACTGCGAAGTTTTGTATGTTTGTCACACTGCATTTCCGAGCGTTTCTCCCTGGTTCCCTGTTTTTTGGATTCTCTGCCTGTTCCCTGGATTTCTCTTTTGCCTCTGACCCCTGCCTGGTTTGTTTGTTTGTTTGTTTGTTTGTTTGTTTGTTTGTTTGTTTGTTTGTTTGTTTGTTTGTTTGTTTGTTTGTTTGTTTGTTTGTTTGTTTGTTTGGACTGCTTACTGTGTTTTGACCTTTTGCCTGTTCATTGGATTACGTGTTTGGATTACCCTTCAAGTAAAGCTGCATTTGGATCTCAACATCAGTCTCTGAGCAGATTCGTGACAGAGCGCATGTGGGCAGCTCCTGTAGCAGCAGGGGTGGTAGCCATGGTAGTTAGGGAGAGTGACAGTCGCCCAGCCAATCACTGCATTCATCCCGAATGGAAAGAGTAGTGTTTATTGCAGTTCTGAGAGGACAGACACTCGATTTTTATACTGTCCCTTTCAGACTACTTACATTTTAGATATGTATTGGTATATAAAGACAGTTTAAACAAATTTGGAAAAAAGTGTTTTATAAACAAACTGCCTACCCTGCCTTTAACTGTCGATTTCGTCACCGCCCCTTTTTAGGGGAAAATAAAATAGACTTCAATACAAAATAGCATCACAAAACAACGGTCGTACACAGCTGGCAGTCGTGAATAACTTAAGAAATCACTAAGATTAAACATGTCAAGTAATTATGTGTCCACCCTGCCTGCCATAGAGCGTGAAATACATCAAACTTAATTTGGTCAATTTAAAAACATGTCCCTTCATTCTCCCAGCAAATTGGTGTAACAACCCCACCTCAACAGTTTTTTTTGGACCATGTGTGTCCTGAAAAAAGCTTTGATGATGACGATTGAATTTCAGTCAAGTTTTACTAGACTTGGTTTAGGTCAAAAACATGCACCCTTATACAGACACATCCTTATGGAAACAGGATGAACACTCTCAAGTGTAGTATACAGTAGGCATGAGAGCATAGATTGCATGGAGAAACAGAGCATACTTGGGAATGTCCAAGAAGAAAGCATACTCTATGCATAGAGAAATAAAGTAGGCCTATACAGTAACTAAGATATGTAATGATATATAAATAACATAATACAGTATATGAATATCTGCAAGTACATAGTCATACAAAAAAGATATGAATATGACTAGAGACCGAGTGTGCGCGAGAGAGACCGAGTGAGTCCGAGCATTAGTAAATTGGTACATAGTAATATATAATTACTAAAGAGGCATGGAAGTTTGATAAATAGCCAACATTATAAATAAAAACAACAATTAAATTCTTACCACTGAATTAGCAGGATGTAACCTGCTAGATGGCCAAGATGGTCAGTATACATGTATATCTTCTTTCTTTCTTTAATTGTATTTGACTACTTGTATTTTTAAATGATTTTGCATTCGTTGACTTTAAAATATAATTGTCAATGTCACTGTATTTAAATCGTTAAACATGTAATAGTTTTAGAACTAATCTTGTTTATTTATTTATTATAACTGACAATATTGAACTACTTGATGTCAGCCTAAATAATTTTTGCATTTAAATTTAATGTGCAGTTTGTTGTCATTGCTGCCAATTTTAACACATTTGTGAATGTTAGTTGACAAGTTGACTAAACATGTTCTTCATTATTTCTTAATTCATAGTTTTACAGTAAAGCACATGTGAAATTATAAGAATAACCCAGCAAAAATAACTCAGAATAGCAAATCCATTAATGGTTTAAAAAAAGAGACATCTTGGGTTTTCTCAACAACCCAGTCTGCTGAGTTAAAATGTCACTGAGTTAATTTAACCCATCAGCATGTGTTCTGTCCAATATTTACCCAGCACTGGGTTGCTTTTAACCCAGCCATTTTTAGAGTGTACAGGTGATGACAAGGTTGCAGTATATGTCCTTACATTGGCTAAACTTGTTACATATTCTGACACAATAAAAAAAACAAAGTGTATGAGCACACAAGATGATGCTAGGTGTATAAAAGATGATAATTTAGGAAATATTACTCAGTGGTGGATAATTAAGTTCAATATAAAAGTTATAAATAACAGAGTGAGATTTTGACCTGAACACTATTGTAAATTCAGTCCTGGTGCAGATCACTAGTTTTTGAACAACCTATAAATAAGAACATAGTTATACAGAAACATATTAATGAATATACATAACCCATTTTTGTTCTGTATATCTACCATCTATTCATTTTATTATATGTTTAAATACATTTAGTATATATTTGTGAAAATGGGCTTTTGTGGATGTTTAAATCTGTCATTAAAGGAAGACAGTCTCTTGCATTTCAGAGGAATTTGACAGTTATGGAGAATCTGTGTCTGAGAATACTGTGAAATGGAAAACTTGACCCATGTCATCCTGACTAGCAAAACCCCCCAACAAACCTCTTAGTTGAAGTAACAGTAGACGTCAGCTCTTCCTTCCTATTTTGCTTCATTTAATAAATTGACAACTGTGTTACAAGATAAAATTTGATCCACTAAATAAAAAACCCTCTATTGATAAAATGACTTGTTCTATTGAATGAAAAAAATGATTAACTTTTTTTCAGCATTCATTGAATTTATATCAATTAAACGACTGACAGCAAAGTTAGAAATCTTCTGAGAAGTTCATCAAACGGTGATCCCCCATCTAAATTTACATAATTAATTTAGTAGATGACATTTACACCTATACCACGACAAATGACTTCACTCCCAATCTAAACTATGGTGATGAAACAGAACAATGATGAAATCATCTACAAAAATAAACGGGCAGGATGTGTAGCCATGCAGTTTAAGTTCCGCTTTATTGACTATTTAAGGTGAACTAGTGAGAGTCTTGAATATATTCTCTCAGACACAAGCAGTGAGAGTTGAAGATCGACTGACAATGGAGACACAAAGGATCCTCATGAGGAGTTTGGCTGTTGTGGTTTTTGCATCTGTGATCTGGACTATAACAGGTAAAGTGCTTAAATCTGTTTGAATATTATTCTATCTGATGGAACGGTGCAGAATATTGAGGTTTACCTTGTTCTTCTGTCTAAGCAGGTGCTCCACAGAAGCCGAGGAAGGGGAGATGCTGTGAAGTCGTCTCCGGCCAAACTCGAGCAGAGTTTACTGATCCTATCATCAGTTTCAGGCTGCAAAAACAAAGTCTTCCATGTGTGAAGGCCGTCAAGTAAGAATCACAGTTCCTCTCTAAAGAAAACATTAGAGATCAACAGCATCTGATGCTAGATTTCTGTTTTAACTTTTTCATTTTCTTTGACAGATTTAAGACTGAACGAGGAGAGTTCTGTCTTAATTGGAGACTATCATGGGTGCAGGAGGAAGTTAAGCTTTTGTAAGTTAAACCCAACAAGTGTGGTGAAACATACCTGAATTTGTAACATAATATTATAAAGTGTTGCATATTTAGCATAATATTCTTGTATTAACATTGTTTTTGTTTTGTTTTACAGGAGAGCTCAAAGAAACAAAGGCCTGACTTCCACTCCACCACCAGCATCATCTATTAGTAAACTCACTCCACCACCAGCATCATCTATTAGTAAACTCACTCCACCACCAGCTTCATCTATTAGTAAACTCACTCCACCAGCATCATCTATTAGTAAACTCACTACACCACCAGCATCATCTATTAGTAAACTCACTCCATCACCAGCATCATCTATTAGTAAACTCACTCCACCACCAGCATCATCTATTAGTAAACTCACTCCACCACCAGCATCATCTATTAGTAAACTCACTGAGGGAGGATCTTCCCAATCAACTGACAGATCATGAATCATGAACATCTGAAAGCAAACTTATGAGAACACATCTACAAGAAGTTGCTTGTTTTAAAAACATTTCTTCTAAAATTTAAGAGATTATGCAGTTGTATTTTGAAAATATTTAAAGTGGATGGTTAAATTGTAGGTTATGTTGTCTAATACATGTTTGTGACAGTTCCTAATTTATTAAATTTATTCAGAAACTGAATTATAGTGAAACTGTTTTAGAAAAAACTTGTTTAAATAAATGATTAGCTTATATATGATATATTTCACATTGAAATATATTTCACTCAATGAACTGGTAATGGACTGTGTCAAGAAGGGTGACGCAAGTCTGAGTGAAATTAAAAATAAAAATAAAAATTTGTATGAGAACCTGGAAATTTGTGTGTTGATTATGCAAATGAACGAGTGCAATCTGAAACTGCAAATAAACTATGATCAGCAACAACTGGTTTTGCTTGTGGTTGATGTTTCTGAATGTGTGTCTCTGCCAGGAACGATGACACCTTTTCTCTTTATCTTTATTCTTTCCTTGGTTGATGGCTATGTATGTATCATTACTATGTAAACTTCACCCATAATCAAATGTTAATTTGCAAGAATAAGTTGGTACATCTTCACATATTCATATATGTTAATTTAAGTCATTCAGGTTAAATTTTACAGCTTAATTAAGGAAGGAAGGAAGGAAATAAGCAAGTAAGTAAACACTAAGGGGTAAGGAACAACAGTTTTAAAGCTACACTGTGTAACTTTTTTAGTTTATTCTTAGCTAAAAACACTTAGTTCTTTCAAAAATATATGTGCTCATTAATGTATATTTACTTCGCTCAAGTAATAAAGTGTTCTCGTGAGTGTATAATATGCCATTGAAAACACATACGGGTAAGGGGTTCTAATGTCAGTCGCCATGTTGCCCCTCCATCTTGAAAGTACATTAGCCAAAAAGGGACATACCCGTTAATTCAAGCTTCGCCTTTCGCGTTTTAACACTCGATGGCCAGCAGGAACACTCATGGACGAGGTCGAACTGGAAGCCATGTTAATCTTGGACTACATTGGCCACTGTAGGAGTGAAAACGAAATCGGAATTGAGAGGAACAGAAACTAATATTCACTGGATGGTCATATACATTTTCACCGCTAGATGGGGGTAAAAATCACACAGTGTAGCTTTAAAAAGTGATTTTTCACTATTATTTTCACATAATTATTACCCAAAAATCTAACATAGTTTACCCCTCACACACATTATCACATCTGTCAAAAAGCTGGCAGTGGGTTTGAATATTTGAACTAAAAATATCAACTTAACACTCATGGGCATCGATCACTTCACTGAATATTTGCCAGCTAAGAAATAAATAATTATAACCTTATGATCTGTCTATTTTCGGGCAGATCTTTGATCTGTTACATCTTTTGATATATTATAATATTGAAAACATCATAATAGGACATTCCTTTAACTTCAAGTGCTTTTATGTCCTAGGGGTTGATTTTTATTCAAACTAACAGATTTATTTAATTTCTGTTAGAAAATAAAAATGTCTTAGTAAATGTAATATTAAACAATACATAATGTGAGATGTGGTGGATTTGGTTGAAATGTTTTTGAGAGAAAAAATCCACATCATTAAAAGTGCTCATAGTTGAAGAAACACACAGTTATAATGACAAATATAAAATTACTTCTTGATAAACCATCAATAAATAAACGTCAACAAATCCATTAAGGTAAAGGACATCAACACATCAGCTTCAAGTTGTATGTTTTCACCAGCAGAAAAATAACCCCTAAACTAAACTCATTAAAGGAGCTACGTGTATTTGTGGTCTGTAATTGCATTTTTTTCTAAGGGGTGATATTGGTTTCTCATAAATTATGCTGACGGGTAAAACTGACTGTATTGTGGGTAAGAGGTGTGAATGCTTGAGAAGATGATCACTCGATGCAATGCTTTCAAAAGGCTGGTGGTAAGTTTGTGACGCATTATTCCATCTGACTACTTGTACATCTCTAAAAAGACATCCTCATAATAACACACACACATAATCAACACCAACTAAATGACCAACACCTGTGATCTGGACACCGAGAGCAATGGCCTGGACTTCTAGATTCATCACCGTCACTGTTCTGGTCTTCCTCATTGGATGCTTCACTGGTGCACTGGCCAACTGTAAGTAACTAAACATGCAGCACACAGTCAATGAAACTGTTTCTGCTGATTCAGAGAAATCTTCTGAAGAACCCTTTGCAGGATATCATAATGCTGTGACCATGAATTCGACTGGTTTGTCACATGGGGTCTGCAGGCTATTCTTACTGGTTAGAGATACAAAGAAGTCAATATCCTGTCTTGAATAATACCACATAAAAGGGTTTGAGTCTAGATAGCACCTTCAAACCAGAATCTACGTCTTCCTCGTCTGGTTTTGTGAATATTTTGAGCAAACATCATGCATCTCTGCTGGAAATTAGTTCTGATGATGCTGGTACTTGTGTGTGTTACTGCGCAGCAGGCCAACTGTAAGTTTTGGGATTTCTTTATCATTGAATTTGTATTTTTATAAGAGCCTTTGATACTGATTATTATGGATCTGCTGATTTTAATGAACTTTTTTTATATTTATACTCAGATTTTGCATTTATGATCCATTTAATTCACACTGACCTGCTTTCATAATACAAAAGCATAGTCCAACCAAACCAAACATTCTGTCATAATTTACTCATCCTCATGTTGTTGACTTTCTTTGTTCTGTGGAAGACAAAATAAGATATTTTAAAGAGAGTTAGAAGTGAAACAGTTTCTGCATTGACTTCCAATGTATGGACAAAAAATACTTAAATTTTTTCAAAATTTTTTTGAAGAAGAAAAATACACACATTTGGAACATCAGGGTGATTAAATTATGACAGATTTTTTTAGTTTTGGGTGGACTATCTCTTTAATGATGGTGAATTCATTACTATTGTGTTTAGCTATAGCACAGTTTTGTTTTCTTTGATGAAGCCCTTATCAAGATCAAGATCGTCTTGTTTTCACACATATATACAGTACGCACAGTAAAAGTGCTTTGGAGATTTCAATCTCTGTCTCTCTTTCAGATCGTCGGCCCACTAGAGTTGGAGTGACTTGCTGTAAGGAAGTGTCGAAGGGAAGAATCCCTCCTGAAGTTAAACTGATTGGATACAGGCATCAGAATGCTCTGAGTCCGTGTGTGGATGCTATAGTGTAAGCTCTCTCTACACAGTGACATTTCACAGTTTTATATGCCTGATATTGTGTTCATTTCAGTGGTACTGCATATCTGTCCTGCAGATTCTACACAGAGAAGGACAAGTACTGCTCTGATCCAACAGCGCGCTGGATTCAATTCAGACTGAAAGGTACGACTATATTAATATGACATCTTAATATGATGCTTATGCATTTATTAAAAAAAACACTCATAATGTGATCATCTTTCCTCCAGGTCTGAAGGAGATTGAGGACTGAGCCAATGGAGGCCTAAAGATGCTGCAAATCTATCTATCTATCAATCCATCTTTCTATAAAAAAGAGAATATATATATTGTAAGTTTATTTGATCAAAAAAGCACCATTAGATACCCTTCTTATGTGAATGTTAAAAGATGTTTCACTTAACTGCTTTGTTTTATCTTCTTAAAAGTAAAATGCACTTTTGAAAAAAAAATATATTGTGCTTATTCTTTCACACAAACATCTATCCTTTGCGTTGCATTTAATTATATTTAAGCTGAATCATTAAATAAATAGTTCACCCAAAAAGGAAAATTCTGTCATTATTTACTCATCCTCGTGTCATTACGAATCAGAATTACTTTCTCTCTTCTGTGGGGTAATAATACTTTTTCTTTTGAGTCATTTTTGAGTTTGAAAGATTCAGTCTCCATTGACTGTAATTAAATGGGAGGGGGGGGCAGGTCAGCATACTGATAGTTTGCCAATTATAAGAGAATTTTCGTTTTTAGGTGAAATATTTCTCTACATACTATGTATATTGTGTTTCAGTAATACTATAGGCTTTATATTGTGTTTCAGTAATAGAATGTGCGCCATCTAGAGGAGAACAGCAATTAATGCACAGAGAAGGTCATACAATTTATCAGCCAAATTGAGTAACCCCAGAGTGCAGTCTGGACGATTGGGGCAGGGCGGGGCGACACATTAAGGCGGGGTGACACATTAGGGCGGGGTGACACATTAAGGCGGGGTGACACGTGTTGCTCCGCCCACACCCCATTTTATTGGCTTATAATACAGCAATCTTATTGGCATAGACTTGATGAACATTGCTTTATGTATGAGTTTATGAATTATCTACTATGCTGTTTGGCCGTACCTACTACAGAAATATTAAGTGATAACCATGGCTATGTAACGATCAATTGGATAATGTTTTGATGAATTTACACGAATCAAGTTAGATTAAGTTATACTGTCAAAATGTATTCGTAAAGCGCTCATTTCACATCGTTTCAAAGCAGCTTTACAAAGATATACGCTTTAATATTGAGCAGTTTTAGGTCTGGTCGATATCACAAAATATGTTCCTGATATAAATGTTACACTGTTTGATATTTAGCCTATAGCTATATTATATTTTATAATTTATTACCCAGCAGATAAGTCAGTGTCACTTTTAGTGGGCAATGATCATGAAATTACTGGCATTGCAAAGGAGATATATTTTATAGGCTGATTTAGACAATATTTTCCGCATGTCATGCAGGGCTCCGTAATTGTATCATTTGTTTATGGTTCATCATTTTTCCATTAGGGTCAGTAAATATACACAGACTCGGAAATTTACACAAATTATGATAATTCACTGTATTTCAGTAAGACATTGGATAAACCCGAAAGTGTGTTTTATTTTATTTTAAAGCAAAACGACGGTGACAAATAAGACAATAATAGGCTACCAAATTAGGCCTATAGCCAAGCCCTGGGGTCTCATTTATAAAACTGTGCGTAGGATCCATACTAAAAGTGTATGTGTGTCTGAAAGCCAAAAATGGCATAGGCCTACGCAAAAAAATATTCAGACTTATAAAACCCATACATAAAACAAAACCCATTTATAAATCCCAGTCAGCGGAAGATTGTGCGCACATGCGTCTCCTCCCCGAAATAACCATATATGGAGCTTACAACGCCTAGATTTACTATACATATCCTCATCTGCATATCATTTGCATATGATTATTCATCCACGTGATGACATGTTTAATGGTAAGACATTAAGAAAATATATTTTTAATGGAAAGAGATAGACCTTGTTGTGCATTATTTGCACAAAATTATTTTCTCAGACTCAGATAATCTGCTATATAATGATAAGCAATTATAAAGTTAAAACATTAAAACACAGCATGCCAGAGGAAAAGTGTTCAAAAGCATTACATCCACAAAAAATATTTCTAGTTTTTTTAATATAAAAAAATGTGTAACTTCTCAGTAATGATTTCATGTAGGCTAGTTTAAGTGTTTAACTCCATTAATAAGAATGGCATATTTAATCTAAATGTTTATATCAGAAGTAAAACATAGCCTAGTTTAAATCATTCTTTTATTTATTTAAAATGTTATTGTGAACATGCACTGTATTTATGATTAGGACTCATAATGAAGATTTACGGTTTTCCTTCATCTGTCGTTAGATAGGCTATAGGCCTATATCCGTCAGTTTCACTAAACAGCCCAACGCGCTCGCTGGCGCAGACATTTAGGATGTATGGATATTTGCTTCAAGTGATAGGCTTGGTGAATGAAATTATATTTGTATTATCTTTCTGTATATGGGTCATTTTCTTTAGATTTTCTGTCTAAAAGTGACCAAAAAGACATTTAACTCAAGTTCACCATCGGTGTCACCAAACTGCTCCATCTCTAAAACTTTCGTACGCATGGGTCAGAGTTTGCGTGCAGGTGCACAAATTTTCCCGTCAAATTTGTTTTTATAAATCACAACTTATGCGTCGGAAGTGGCGTAGTCTACGCCTCTTTCAGGGCCTGTTTTGTGCTTACGCAACGGTTATAAATGAGGCCCCTGGCCATTGGGTTGTGTGTACAATGGGAATAAAAACATTGCAGTGCTGATATGTGAAAAAATATATATATTTTTTTATTTTTAATTACAACAATGTTATTATGTCGATCTATGGCAAATATTATTATGTATGTGCTCAAGAGCGTATTAAGCAATATATGTTCATATCATATAGGGTGACCATATTTTGATTATCGAAAACCAGGACACTCGGCACAATTTAGTTTTCTTCTTCCTCTTTATCCTGTTTTTCTTTCTTAATAGCCCAATGAAAAATAATGAAAACCAGGACATTTTCATCACAGCACGTTAAAACTGGACATGTCCTGGGAAAACAGGATGATTTGGTCACCCATATCACTTCTCTGCTGGGTATTTTATTAATTTTATTAAATTATAATTGCACAGATTAACAGCAGTGATTTTTTATGGTTATGCAGCTAGCCTAGGCCTATGTGAGTGTTAATATTTGAAACAAATATTTTTTAACAGTTAATATTTTATCCCGTAGCCTACATACGCAGATTAAAACATGAACGCAGTGCAGGGGTGGATAAATAAATAATTGTATTTTTAATAGCCTATCTGATGTCACAGTCACCGAGTCGTTAACCGGTTGCCACTTATTGAAAAACTGGAACAATAACATAGAACCAATATAGGTCATTCGCGGCGCTATTGGGCCCATTTTAGGTCCGGGCCTAAATGATTTTCATTCTAGCAGTTCATCCAATAAGCAGCCTGAGGAAAGCTTTGAGTGAAAGCTTCTCAGCCAATCAGCGGCTTCTACCCCACGAGTGGACTCTTAAGCCTGCCCACAGGCTGCATCGTCACCAGCAAGTGATCCAATACGTACTACCGGAACATCCGAGAACTTAAAGGCAGGGTAGGTAGGTTTGAGAAACTAGCAGAAAACTGGATTTTAAAAGTATCCAACAGAGAAACTCCCACCCCCTCCCTTCTGGGCTTCTTCCAAAGCCAAGCCTCCAAAACACATGAACACATGATGCCGATCTCTCAGCTGGAGGACGCGTTTACCAGCGCCGAGCGGAGAGGACCACAGTGCATGGAGTGACATCACCTTTTTTTTGCCTTGTTTGCCCAAGGGGTAATCCATCGACCGGAAGTTGAAGTCGGCCGGGTGCCGCCATCTTGTAGCAGAACTTCACTTGCATTAGCATTTCCATTGACTCCCATTCATTTTGGCGTCCCTTTGACGGCGAATAACTTTACATCTGAGGCGTTTAAAGACTCCATTTGTCCATTATTTATTTCTAAAGAAACACAACAATGTATAAAGGGCTCCATTACCTTCTATGTTACATTATGGCCCTGTAGAAACAGTTTTTGTAAAAATAGGCTAACGATTGCGTCATAACCACTCGACTCTCTGTTGCGCTGTACAGAAATGACCGTACAGACAGGAGGAGAAGCTCGCAGGCAATCGGGGGGACGTTGCGTCAAGGGAGAAGCCCATAGATAATGAGTCCATAAAAGCAACTCAAAATACTCCTGCTCACTCACGCCAAAGAACTCTTTGCTCAAGTTCCCCGTCTCTGCAAGATTAGCGTTGGCAATTTTCACGCACAGCTACTAGAAGATTTACGTCTGTCAGACAGGTTGCTCACGTCATCAAGCTTAGTTTGAGTCGGGAATGGAAGTGCTCAAAAATCGCTAAAAATGGGCTTCAACTGTCTCAACTGAGTTCCAATGAGATGGCTCTGTCCACTTCTTATACTGTCTATGGCGCTGACTGTATATGCAAATACTGGGAATTTTGACTGCTCTTTCTCTGCCATAATTGTGAGACTTCCTAGTTTCCGGCAGGTATGTGCCTCTCCTCTTTCGAAATGAGCGAGTCAACAGGGTGCGCATGTAACGGTACCTACTGGAGTGCCCTTGAGAGCCAACTGAGGGTTCTCCACACCAGACTAATAACACTCCATTACAAACTACATTTCCCAATACCCACTGCCCGGACTCATTACTGATTGCATCACACCTGTGTCTCATCACTGATTGCATCACACCTGTGTCTCATTACCCTGTTAGTCTCTGTCTATTTATACCATGTTCACTCATTCACCCACTGCGAAGTTTTGTATGTTTGTCACACTGCATTTCCGAGCGTTTCTCCCTGGTTCCCTGTTCCCCGGTTTTTGGATTATCTGCCTGTTCCCTGGATTTCTCTTTTGCCTCTGACCCCTGCCTGTTTTGTTTGTTTGTTTGTTTGTTTGTTTGTTTGTTTGTTTGTTTGTTTGTTTGTTTGTTTGTTTGTTTGGACTGCTTACTGTGTTTTGACCTTTTGCCTGTTCATTGGATTACGTGTTTGGATTACCCTTCAAGTAAAGCTGCATTTGGATCTCAACATCAGTCTCTGAGCAGATTCGTGACAGAGCGCATGTGGGCAGCTCCTGTAGCAGCAGGGGTGGTAGCCATGGTAGTGAGGGAGAGTGACAGTCGCCCAGCCAATCACTGCATTCATCCTGAATGGAAAGAGTAGTGTTTATTGCAGTTCTGAGAGGACAGACACTCGATTTTTATACTGTCCCTTTCAGACTACTTACATTTTAGATATGTATTGGTATATAAAGACAGTTTAAACAAATTTGGAAAAAAGTGTTTTATAAACAAACTGCCTACCCTGCCTTTAACTGTCGATTTCGTCACCGCCCCTTTTTTAGGGGGAAATATACTAGACTTCAATACAAAATAGCATCACAAAACAATGTCCGTACACAGCTGGCAGTCGTGAATAACTTAAGAAATCACTAAGATTAAACATGTCAAGTAATTATGTGTCCACCCTGCCTGCCATAGAGCGTGAAATACATCAAACTTAATTTGGTCAATTTAAAAACATGTCCCTTCATTCTCCCAGCATCAAATTGGTGTAACAACCCCACCTCAACAGTTTTTTTGGACCATGTGTGTCCTGAAAAAAGCTTTGATGATGACGATTGAATTTCAGTCAAGTTTTACTAGACTTGGTTTAGGTCAAAAACATGCACCCTTATACAGACACATCCTTATGGAAACAGGATGAACACTCTCAAGTGTAGTATACAGTAGGCATGAGAGCATAGATTGCATGGAGAAACAGAGCATACTTGGGAATGTCCAAGAAGAAAGCATACTCTATGCATAGAGAAATAAAGTAGGCCTATACAGTAACTAAGATATGTAATGATATATAAATAACATAATACAGTATATGAATATCTGCAAGTACATAGTCATACAAAAAAGATATGAATATGACTAGAGACCGAGTGACACTGTGCGAGAGAGACCGAGTGAGTCCGAGCATTAGTAAATTGGTACATAGTAATATATAATTACTAAAGAGGCATGGAAGTTTGATAAATAGCCAACATTATAAATAAAAACAACAATTAAATTCTTACCACTGAATTAGCAGGATGTAGTCTGCTAGATGGCCAAGATGGTCAGTATACATGTATATCTTCTTTCTTTCTTTAATTGTATTTGACTATTTAATACTTGTATTTTTAAATGATTTTGCATTCGTTGACTTTAAAATATAATTGTCAATGTCACTGTATTTAAATCGTTAAACATGTAATAGTTTTAGAACTAATCTTGTTTATTTATTTATTATAACTGACAATATTTAACTACTTGATGTCAGCCTAAATAATTTTTGCATTTAAATTTAATGTGCAGTTTGTTGTCATTGCTGCCAATTTTAACACATTTGTGAATGTTAGTTGACAAGTTGACTAAACATGTTCTTCATTATTTCTTAATTCATAGTTTTACAGTAAAGCACATGTTAAATTATAAGAATAACCCAGCAAAAATAACTCAGAATAGCAAATCCATTAATGGTTTAAAAAAAGAGACATCTTGGGTTTTCTCAACAACCCAGTCTGCTGAGTTAAAATGTCACTGAGTTAATTTAACCCATCAGCATGTGTTCTGTCCAATATTTACCCAGCACTGGGTTGCTTTTAACCCAGCCATTTTTAGAGTGTACAGGTGATGACAAGGTTGCAGTATATGTCCTTACATTGGCTAAACTTGTTACATATTCTGACACAATAAAAAAAAACAAAGTGTATGAGCACACAAGATGATGCTAGGTGTATAAAAGATGATAATTTAGGAAATATTACTCAGTGGTGGATAATTAAGTTCAATATAAAAGTTATAAATAACAGAGTGAGATTTTGACCTGAACACTATTGTAAATTCAGTCCTGGTGCAGATCACTAGTTTTTGAACAACCTTTAAATAAGAACACAGTTATACAGAAACATATTAATGAATATACATAACCCATTTTTGTTCTGTATATCTACCATCTATTCATTTTATTATATGTTTAAATACATTTAGTATATATTTGTGAAAATGGGCTTTTGTGGATGTTTAAATCTGTCATTAAAGGAAGACAGTCTCTTGCATTTCAGAGGAATTTGACAGTTATGGAGAATCCGTGTCTGAGAATACTGTGAAATGGAAAACTTGACCCATGTCATCCTGACTAGCAAAACCCCCCAACAAACCTCTTAGTTGAAGTAACAGTAGACGTCAGCTCTTCCTTCCTATTTTGCTTCATTTAATAAATTGACAACTGTGTTACAAGATAAAATTTGATCCACTAAATAAAAAACCCTCTATTGATAAAATGACTTGTTCTATTGAATGAAAAAAATGATTAACTTTTTTTCAGCATTCATTGAATTTATATCAATTAAACGACTGACAGCAAAGTTAGAAATCTTCTGAGAAGTTCATCAAACGGTGATCCCCCATCTAAATTTACATAATTAATTTAGTAGATGACATTTACACCTTCCACGACAAATGACTTCACTCCCAATCTAAACTATGGTGATGAAACAGAACAATGATGAAATCATCTACAAAAATAAACGGGCAGGATGTGTAGCCATGCAGATTAAGTTCCGCTTTATTGACTATTTAAGGTGAACTAGTGAGAGTCTTGAATATATTCTCTCAGACACAAGCAGTGAGAGTTGAAGATCGACTGACAATGGAGACACAAAGGATCCTCATGAGGAGTTTGGCTGTTGTGGTTTTTGCATCTGTGATCTGGACTATAACAGGTAAAGTGCTTAAATCTGTTTGAATATTATTCTATCTGATGGAACGGTGCAGAATATTGAGGTTTACCTTGTTCTTCTGTCTAAGCAGGTGCTCCACAGAAGCCGAGGAAGGGGAGATGCTGTGAAGTCGTCTCCGGCCAAACTCGAGCAGAGTTTACTGATCCTATCATCAGTTTCAGGCTGCAAAAACAAAGTCTTCCATGTGTGAAGGCCGTCATGTAAGAATCACAGTTCCTCTCTAAAGAAAACATTAGAGATCAACAGCATCTGATGCTAGATTTCTGTTTTAACTTTTTCATTTTCTTTGACAGCTTTGAGACTGAACGAGGAGAGTTCTGTCTTAATTGGCGACTACCATGGGTGCAGAAGGAAGTTAAGCTTTTGTAAGTTAAACCCAACAAGTGTGGTGAAACATACCTGAATTTGTAACATAATATTATAAAGTGTTGCATATTTAGCATAGTATTCTTGTATTAACATGGTTTTTGTTTTGTTTTACAGGAGAGCTCAAAGAAACAAAGGCCTGACTTCCACTCCACCACCAGCATCATCTATTAGTAAACTCACTCCACCACCAGCATCATCTATTAGTAAACTCACTCCACCACCAGCTTCATCTATTAGTAAACTCACTCCACCAGCATCATCTATTAGTAAACTCACTACACCACCAGCATCATCTATTAGTAAACTCACTCCACCACCAGCATCATCTATTAGTAAACTCAATCCTGAGGGAGGATCTTCCCAATCAACTGACAGATCATGAATCATGAACATCTGAAAGCAAACTTATGAGAACACATCTACAAGAAGTTGCTTGTTTTAAAAACATTTCTTCTAAAATTTAAGAGATTATGCAGTTGTATTTTGAAAATATTTAAAGTGGATGGTTAAATTGTAGGTTATGTTGTCTAATACATGTTTGTGACAGTTCCTAATTTATTAAATTTATTCAGAAACTGAATTATAGTGAAACTGTTTTAGAAAAAACTTGTTTAAATAAATGATTAGCTTATATATGATATATTTCACATTGAAATATATTTCACTCAATGAACTGGTAATGGACTGTGTCAAGAAGGGTGACGCAAGTCTGAGTGAAATTAAAAATAAAAATAAAAATTTGTATGAGAACCTGGAAATTTGTGTGTTGATTATGCAAATGAATGAGTGCAATCTGAAACTGCAAATAAACTATGATCAGCAACAACTGGTTTTGCTTGTGGTTGATGTTTCTGAATGTGTGTCTCTGTCAGGAACGATGACACCTTTTCTCTTTATCTTTATTCTTTCCTTTGCAGTTGGTTGATGGCTATGTATGTATCATTACTATGTAAACTTCACCCATAATCAAATGTTAATTTGCAAGAATAAGTTGGTACATCTTCACATATTCATATATGTTAATTTAAGTCATTCAGGTTAAACTTTACAGCTTAATTAAGTAAGGAAGGAAGGAAATAAGCAAGTAAGTAAACACTAAGGGGTAAGGAACAACAGTTTTAAAGCTACACTGTGTTACTTTTTTAGTTTATTCTTAGCTAAAAACACTTAGTTCTTTCAAAAATATATATGTGCTCATTAATGTATATTTAATTCGTTCAAGTAATAAAGTATTCTCGTGAGTGTATAATATGCCATTGAAAATACATACGGGTAAGGGGTTCTAATGTCGGTCGCCATGTTGCCACTCCATCTTGAAAGTACATTAGCCAAAAAGGGACATACCCGTTAATTCAAGCTTCGCCTTTCGCGTTTTAACACTCGATGGCCAGCAGGAACACTCATGGACGAGGTCGAACTGGAATCTTGGACTACATTGGCCACCGTAGGAGTGAAAACGAAATCGGAATTGAGAGGAACAGAAACTAATATTCACTGGATGGTCCGCTAGATGGGGGTAAAAATCACACAGTGTAGCTTTAAAAAGTGATTTTTCACTATTATTTTCACATAATTATTACCCAAAAATCTAACATAGTTTACCCCTCACACACATTATCACATCTGTCAAAAAGCTGGCAGTGGGTTTGAATATTTGAACTAAAAATATCAACTTAACACTCATGGGCATCGATCACTTCACTGAATATTTGCCAGCTAAGAAATAAATAATTATAACCTTATGATCTGTCTATTTTCGGGCAGATCTTTGATCTGTTACATCTTTTGATATATTATAATATTGAAAACATCATAATAGGACATTCCTTTAACTTCAAGTGCTTTTATGTCCTAGGGGTTGATTTTTATTCAAACTAACAGATTTATTTAATTTCTGTTAGAAAATAAAAATGTTAGAAAATGTAATATTAAACAATACATAATGTGAGATGTGGTGGATTTGGTTGAAATGTTTTTGAGAGAAAAAATCCACATCATTAAAAGTGCTCATAGTTGAAGAAACACACAGTTATAATGACAAATATAAAATTACTTCTTGATAAACCATCAATAAATAAACGTCAACAAATCCATTAAGGTAAAGGACATCAACACATCAGCTTCAAGTTGTATGTTTTCACCAGCAGAAAAATAACCCCTAAACTAAACTCATTAAAGGAGCTACGTGTATTTGTGGTCTGTAATTGCATGTTTTTTTCTAAGGGGTGATATTGGTTTCTCATAATTATGCTGATGGGTAAAACTGACTGTATTGTGGGTAAGAGGTGTGAATGCTTGAGAGAAGATGATCACTCGATGCAATGCTTTCAAAAGGCTGGTGGTAAGTTTGTGACGCATTATTCCATCTGACTACTTGTACATCTCTTAAAAGACCTCCTCATAATAACACACACACATAATCAACACCAACTAAATGACCAACACCTGTGATCTGGACACCGAGAGCAATGGCCTGGACTTCTAGATTCATCACTGTTACTGTTCTGGTCTTCCTCATTGGATGCTTCACTGGTGCACTGGCCAACTGTAAGTAACTAAACATGCAGCACACAGTCAATGAAACTGTTTCTGCTGATTCAGAGAAATCTTCTGAAGAACCCTTTGCAGGATATCATAATGCTGTGATCATGAATTCGACTGGTTTGTCACATGGGGTCTGCAGGCTATTCTTACTGGTTAGAGATGCAAAGAAAGTCAATATCCTGTCTTGAATAATACCACATAAAAGGTTTTGAGTCTAGATAGCACCTTCGAACCAGAATCTACGTCTTCCCCGTCTGGTTTTGTGAATATTTTGAGCAAACATCATGCATCTCTGCTGGAAATTAGCTCTGATGATGATGGTTCTTGTGTGTTTTACTGCGCAGCAGGCCAACTGTAAGTTTGTGGATTTCTTTATCATTGAATTTGTATTTTTATAAGAGCCTTTGGTACTGATTACGGATCTGCTGAATTTAATGAACTTTTTTTATATTTATACTCAGATTTTGCATTTATGATCCATTTAATTCACACTGACCTGCTTTCATAATCCAAAGGCATAGTCCAACCAAACCAAATAATTTACTCATCCTCATGTTGTTGACTTTCTTTCTTCTGTGGAAGACCAAAGAAGATATTTTAAAGAGAGTTAGAAGTGAAACGGTTTCTGTTCCCATTGACTTCCAATGTATGAACAAAAAATACTTCCAATTTTTAAAAATATTTTTTAGTTCAGCAGAAGAAGAAAAATACACACGTTTGGAACATCAGGGTGATTAAATTATGACAGATTTTTTTTTTTTTTTTTTTTTGGGTGGACTATCTCTTTAATGATGGTGAATCCATTACTATAGATTGTGTTTAGCTATAGCACAGTTTTGTTTTCTTTGATGAAGCCCTTATCAAGATCAAGATCGTCTTGTTTTCACACATATATACAGTACGCACAGTAAAAGTGCTTTGGAGATTTCAATCTCTGTCTCTCTTTCAGATCGTCGGCCCACTAGAGTTGGAGTGACTTGCTGTAAGGAAGTGTCGAAGGGAAGAATCCCTCCTGAAGTTAAACTGATTGGATACAGGCATCAGAATGCTCTGAGTCCGTGTGTGGATGCTATAGTGTAAGCTCTCTCTACACAGTGACGTTTCACAGTTTTATATGCCTGATATTGTGTTCATTTCAGTGGTACTGTATATCTGTCCTGCAGATTCTACACAGAGAAGGACAAGTACTGCTCTGATCCAACAGCGCGCTGGATTCAATTCAGACTGAAAGGTACGACTATATTAATGACATCTTAATATGATGCTTATGCATTTATAAAAAAAAAACACTCAAAATGTGATCATCTTTCCTCCAGGTCTGAAGGAGATTGAGGACTGAGACAATGGAGGCCTAAAGATGCTGCAAATCTATCTATATATCAATCCATCTTTCTATAAAAAGAGAATATATAGTATGTATGTTTATTTAATAAAAAAGCACAATTAGATACCCTTTTAGCTAATGTGAATGAACTAAAAGGATGTTTCAATTAAATGCTTTGTTTTATCTGCTTTAAAATTAAAATAAACTTTGGGGGAAAAAACGTAACTGTGCTTATTATTTGCCAATTTTTGGGTAAAATATTTCTCTACATATTATATTGTGTTTCCGTAATAGAATGGACACCATCTAGTGGAGAACAGCATTTAATGCACAGAGAAGAAGGTCATGCAATTTATCAGCCAAATTGGGTTGACAAAGTTTCAACCAGTGTTTACTTGGTTAGCAGCTAAAACAATGAAAGACCTTATGGAATTCATAAAACAAAAACAGAAATGACCATGAAGCAAATAACTTTGCATATGTACGGTAGGCCTACACACATCAAACAAAAATGGGGAAGTTATATTATATTAAAGGGCACCTATTATGGCATTTAAAATGTTCCTAATATTGTTCTGGGAGTCCCCAACAACAGTTTTACAAGCATGCAATGACAAAAAACACTTTTGTTGTCTTATAATATGCATTTATTTTTACCTGATTTGCTCACCGACTCCCATATGAATCGTTTAGCGAGTGATTTTTCCAAACCCCGCCTTTGCGTGACGCTAATCTGCGGTGTTACAGGGCAATCCCAAAGTTCAGTGGTAAAAGCACATTCAGTCTTTGTTTGCGTTAGCCCAACGCATAAACATATTGATAATGCAGTACTAAGAGGTAACATATAGCTATATTCTTTATGACAACTCCATTAACAACGACAAACACTTCACATATTTCAATACAATTGACATTGAAGACTGTGCGTACACAACACACGCACATACTTATTAAGCAGAATACATAAAACATAAAAGCAACAATTAATATTAATAATACTTACAGGTTGTGATTCGGAGAAGGAAGCTGATCCAAATAAACTCGGTAATGAATGAACCTTCCTTCAGTAACGTTATCAGCCGGCTCGCAAATCCATACTTATAGCATTTAGGTTTGTGAAGCAATCATCTTCAAAATGACGCGAACACAGAACTATAGGCTATATAACTAAGGCTATAGGCTACTTCTGTGGTATAGTTGTATATATGAACTGTAGCCACTTAGTCTTCAAATGCTCCTCACTGGGCAGATGAAAAAAGTTTGCTTTTGCGTCGCACTTCAAAACAGCGTCTCGTCGACATGATGTTAGTTTTCCCTGGCGTCTCCGACAGGGTTGCCAGGTCTGCACAACAAAACCAGCCCAATTGCTCATCAAAACTAACCCAATCACGGCCAAAAATAGTGAAATAGTGTTCCCGGGTGTTTCCCCAATAACAATTATGTTCCAGTGGGTAAAACAATCGCATCAACCGTGCACTACACAAACAACCCGCGGAAACAGTCCCAGATAGCAAAAAATATCGGCACGGCTTCTTTTTGCCGCCGGCCCTAAGCTGTCGGCTATAGGTGCGTCTCGCTGGCGGGGATCTTACGTTTGCCGCCGAATTCGTCACGCCCATTTTTTGCGAGATGCCGCCGGCGAATAGCTGGCGGGCCGCCGGCTTCATTTTCTCTGGCGGTTGCCTCCGTCGAATGGACCGCGGCCGGCTGGCGGCAAGCCGCTTTGAAATACAAGGATTTCTACTCTCAAAATCGACCAGCCATGGCTATTATAATTTCTTTTGCTACAAAGCCATTGGGGTTTTTAGGCTATAACAGATTTGACTCTTGATTCCATTATAAGGTTTAGGAAATGACATTTAAATTACTTTGAAACTCTAAAGATTATACAGTAATAGGCTATGTAAAATATATTTAATTATTTTATGCAGGTAAAAATTGTTTACATTTCTTTGATTGATGCACATTTGAGACATGCAGCAATAAACCAAAAATTATTTTGCAATAAAACTTACTTGGCAATAAATATCTTTCTGATTAGATTTTAAAATAGATATTTAATTCATGGTATGAACAATTTAGCAGATTATTTTTTTAAAGGCAATTAAAAAAAATCTAAACACATTATAAATGTAAAAAATGTATTGCTAAAACTCATTACAAAGACTGTAAACTGTGAAGTAGCCTACTGAATTGTGGAGTTAGACCGTTAAACAGTTTTGCACCATTGATGTGTTCAGGATTTTTTGGACGGGGCTAAAACAGGGCTCGATGACGCACTGGAGACCCTGGAGGCTGGCTCGTGGGTCGCACATTGCGCATCAGTTGACGGGCTTTGGTTATGGGTTTGTTTGCCTCCGTTAGATTAAAACACTTAAATAGCATGGTGTTACACACTCCTGTACAGTCGCTGGCGGTATGCACCTACAAGTTGGTTACATCTTACAATCCGCCATTAATCAAGAGAAGAAGAAGATTGCCGAAGTTACTACAGGCTACAGTTTGCTAGCTAGCAAAGTCATCGACTAACGTCGTTTAAGTAAGTATATGTTTCCCTTTTTTGTAACGCAATATTATGTTTACATTGTTTTAGTTTATATTTTATATTAAAATATCCAAGTTAGTAATCTTTGTTCTTGCAGTATGCTGCTAGGTTAGTCCAGTAGCTAGAGTGGCTAACGTTAGCAAGTGTTAGCTAACACATGCTGTTTTGCGTTTGTTACAGGACACAATGAGGTTAACGTTACATGTAGAAATGTAATTAGCTACTTACAGTAGATAGCCAAAGCTTCACATCTAGAAAGACTAAGTATAACTTATTTTTTTTCTAACAAAACATAACATAATAATGTATATAGGTTGTGTAATAAATTATTTTGTTTGTCCGAACAAGTATGCTGCTAGTTCATTTCACAATGTAGCTACAGTGGTTAATATTGGTTCTCTTTGATCACTGCAGCAAGCTTTATGGAAAAGAACATGTGACATACAACATGCATGGGTTGGTTTGGTGCACCTCAGACAAGATGCCAAAAATCATGGTGTCCTTGATAACATCTCATGCTTCCCATATGAAAACTTCCTTGTGTGCCTGAATAAACAATGGGAGAAAGTCATCGCTCAGTTATTGGCCCTTGGACTCCCCTGGCACCTCGTGTACAGCATGAAGTTTTCTGCTATGAAGGTATATTCTAGGCCTATATTAGTGTCCAGTGTTTTAACAGTATTGAAAATAGTGCCTTTAGTTGTGTGTGTATATATATATATATATATATATATATATATATATATATATATATATATATATATATATATATATATATATATATATATATATATATATATATATATTTATTTTTAGGTACATTTTCCAGATACTCCAGAATGAAAAACAAGCCCTGAGAGAAAGCAATGCACCAGCAGGTGAGAACATGCACTCTTTCTTAAATTTAACTTTTGTGTGTGTGTCCAAAATTACCATATGCCTTTTATTTTGTAGCTTCAGATGACAGCGGCTCACTTCGAGAGCAGGTGAAGCAAGTTGGGACAATGTTGAAGATGTTTGCTCGCACTGGGCAATCAGGTACAACTCGCAAACAACGCAGGCGTTGGTTTAATTCCCACTGGGGTCACCTGTACATGTAGTAGACCTAGATATAACTGTCATAGTTTAGTAGTTGAGGGGCCAGGACTGACTACTTTATTCTTTTATTCTGGGAACCCCTGTAGGTGCAGATCAGACCCCAATGCTGACCCCGTAGCATGGACAACAAAATGGACACTATGCTGCAACATTTTCAGTGCCAATGTGTCTGTTGGAGAGTTACAAATTTGCCCCTTGGCCTCTGTCCATCATGGCCTCCTAATCATCCCTATATACTGATTGGCTTCATCACTGTCTCCTCTCCACCAGTAAGCTGGTGTGTGGTGAGCGTTCTGGCGCAATATGGCTGCCGTCGCATCATCCAGGTGGATGCTGCACATTGGTGGTGGATGAGGAGATTCCCCCCCTTCTATGTAAAGCGCTTTGAGTGTCCAGAAAAGCGCTATATAAATGTAATGAATTTATTATTATTATATTATTATCCCTGCCAGGAGATCCGTTACTCCCCCTAGACACCCAGGAAGATTTGGCGTTACCTGACAACAGTATGAGGCAGGATAAAGAGCTCCAGGAACGATTTGTAAGTGTTCTGATTCCATTTATAACGCCATAGGGTAATCTAAAAAGTAAAATTAAGATTGTACACTGCATATTCTACAGTCTGAATCCACAGCCTGTTACATTTTAAATTTATGAGAAGCTTCAGAGAAATGTAATTTGTTACACTTTTTTTGTATTTGCAGCTTCGGTTTTTGGCAATCAAATGCGGGAGGGACCTAAAGAACCGTGTGGCGAATGATTCAGAGTATCTTCTCTAATCACCTTTCCATCAATACAATCTGGACTGGTGTAGGGGATAAAGCATGTTTTAGAGACATGTTCCTGAAGACCATTGTTCAAAGTAAGTAGGATATTTTTTTTTAATATTTAAGTAGATGTGTATGACCTTGTGCTATTCAAATAGAATGACAGATCTGTATTTTCTACAGGAGCCATCCGGAAGAACCCGGCGACCCAGGATGCCACTGATGAGGCGATCCAGGTTAACGTTACGCGGTACCTGAAAGGAGCATCTGACCGTGAAGGCGGAAAAAGGCGCCGCACCGCTAGGGTTGCGGCGGTGAGGAAAATTTCCCACCGGTTAATCGACGTGTGACAACACCGGTAATCCCGGTGTCACCGTGGGGGGCGGGGGGGCGGGGGGGGGGGGGGGGGGGGGCGGGGGGGTTAAATAGCTTTTAAATGCGTGCGCGTTTAGGCTACTTTCACTTTCGAAAAAAGCGTCAATTGGCAATTCAGCGTCAATTGCTTGAATGGACCAACAAAAAAAAACTCGCTGATAATAAAACTTTATTTATAGACAGAACTTTTATTAGCATAACGAATGAATAAAAATAACCCCATGCGCTGAAAAAAGTGAAAATCGGCAAACTGTGGGCCCAAACAAATAAGAACCATAAAAGGTTTTTTAACTAATAAGAAAAAAAATAGGCCTAAATAAATTACACAAAGTTTAAATAAGATAAAACCAAATAAATAAGAGACGAATATAAAATAAAAACTTCAAAAAGGACCTTAGCCTATATAAATGACAGCACTCTAAAAAACACTATAAATTGGCATTTATTAACATTGCTAGTAGAGTCAAGGGTGTAACTTTGGTTTGAAAAGTGGGGGGGGACACAAAATGGGGGATTTTTTTTCCGATTTGAATCCCATTTCCTGCATTTACATACATGTAGGGACTATGGTGATACAAAATCCAGGTTTTTATCCAAAAATAAAAGCAGGCTACTAAACTATGAATAATTGTTTAATAGGGGCCGATTGCAAAGACTTGAGAGAATCACTTTATAAAGTCAAAAATGTTCACCATTAATGTTTTGTGTGTAAATAAAATTGAAATTATGTGAGACCCAATTTCCACTGTAATGTAAAAACAACATAAAAACTGTATATTTTAAATAATTGTTTAATAGCATCTTTTTATGAATGAAGGCCAGTATCACTGATATTAATATAGCTACTAATGTCTCGATGAAAAGGATTGTTCCCTCCAAATTTGAAACATTCATTAGGCTTCAAAAATATAACAACTTTTATTTTAAATTAACTTTAAACAATCCTCACATGAACCCATAATAAATGTTATATTTACCTGTGCCCTTCCTGTCTAACAGGTACGGAATATACAGAAATTGAATAAGGTTATCAAATAGTCTGCACTGCATAAATTATAAATTAAATATAGAAAAATCCTTATTAAAGCTACAAGCATTCTTTAGACAAGATCAGCGAGTAATTTGCTCTGTTCCCCTTTGTTCTTTGGTTAACTTTACTGATAGACAGAATTGGCTGCTGTCCCTTTAAGATCTGACGCTGCATGACAGGATCTTACATTTCATTTTCTCATTTACTCTTGACTTTCATTTAAGATTTTATTTAACTCGTTTAAGACTGTTCTTGTGAGGATACAATTGATAATTTTGACATTTTGGCATTAATGTGCATGTTATTATTCAAGCGCGAAAGAGAACTGGATTCTGGCGCTGTCTGTGAATGTCCTCACGCACACAACGCACGCCTGCATCCAGTTCTCTTTCGCGCTTGAATAGGCGCGATACCTGCTCATTAGAACTTTCAGTGAGCTATTTTTAGAGTGTGGACTAGTGGGCGCGACGTACCTGGATGCGGACGCGCGCATCGGCACTCCTGCTCCTCCGTGGCGATGACGGCGTGCGGTTAAAAAATTCGTAACAAACGAACTTGAAAGTGGGGGGGACACAAACGGGATTTTGAAAAGTGGGGGGGACATGTCCCCCCTGTCCCCATAGGAAATTACGCCCGTGAGTAGAGTCAAAGAACATGACAGGTGAGACAAAGACAGACTTTTGCAGTCAAGAACATGTAGACTGAGTAAAAACTATTGCGAAATGACGGCGTTTCCATTAGGCTAACCGATGTTATGCGACTAAAACGTCCTTTTTTTCCTCTCGCGAAAAGTCATTCTAAAAATCATGGCAACGGAGGTTTATAGCCTATATCACAGCCACCCCACTAGACAAAACATTACTAGTAGGCTATTATTAATAATGGAAGGAGACGTGGTGTGTTATCCAATAATTAATGGCAGGGCTGCGAACGGCATATAGCCAGGAGTTTCTGGGTGTTTCTCCCTCATTTCTGCTCCGATGTCTTGATTTTGGCATTTCTTTGAGGTTTAGGTAGGCTATTCCTGTAATTATTGTTTCTTTTTTATGAATTTAATAAATATGTCTCGTATTCTGTCCAAACGGTCATAGGCCTACTTTTGTGTCCATTCGTTTTTCCTTTTTTAACCCGTAATTTTGCTAAACAAAAAATGAACGGTTGTTGTATTTGCAAAGTTGAACACCAAAATTTAAATTAGAACTGTACACACCAAATGCTGCGCAAAATATATATATAGCCTAGCCTATATTAACGGATTTTCGGATTTTTGTTTACGACTTTTACCCCTTTATTAAACATTTAAAATATTCACAAATTAATATGATTTTTTTTAGATTTGACTGGTTTTCTAAGGCCAAATTAGAACCTGGAAATGATATTTTTCCCGCAGTGCTGAATGAGAAGAGCCATATAGGCTATAGCCTATGGCTCTTCTCATTCAGCACTGCGGGAAAAATATAGGCCTATGTCTCTGGAACCACAGCATAGGCTACAGAAAGGTGATTTATAGGCTAATAATAAATGTGTCTGAAAAAATAACGAGGCATTTTAATTGTTTATTAATAAACTAGTGTTTAATAAACTAGTGTTCTAAACAGGGTCGGTTACACATATCTCCATCTCCGCTGTAACGGATGCATCTTTCTAGAGAGAAATGCATCTTTCATTCGGATTAGCCTACATCATCAGAAGGTATTAGCTTTCGATTCGAATTTGTTCGTTTTAAAGCGGACATTTCAAGCTTTAGCCTAGGCTAGATATTTTGTTTCAGTTCTCACGCTCCAGTTCACGGAGACCTTGAAACCGCGCCTGATTGTTTTATTTTATTTTACAAAAGCACAACGTTGTCTTGTTATTTTGAGTTTAGACAAATAAAAGTAGTTGCGAATAATATATTATTATTTTCTGTATGGCCAGAAATGATAGAGTATTTTAAGTTGTTTCCATGTTGATAGGAAAATGCAAGTGTTCACGCCCGAGCCTCCCTACCATGCAGTGCACGCTCCACACTCCGCATAGCAATATACGTTCTTTGGTAGGCCTATAGCCTAAACACTTGGATATGCGTACAAATCTTGTGTTTATGCGTACAAATCTTGTGTTTATTAACACAATAAACACAAATAGCAAAAACGAATATCCTAATTTAAAAAAGTCAAGACATCGCGGTGTCACGGTGGGAAAGTGATGTCACCGGTGATGGGGCTAAAAACCGGTAACACCGTCAACACCGTCTATCGCGGCAAGCCTACGCACCGCTGAGAGGGACCCACAGCCAACCCTTTAAACCTAGGCTGACTACTGACACCCAGCATCACTGACTACTGGAACCATTTTTTTTATCCTGCAGTCAGTAACATCAAGACCTCTAAAAGAGCCTTGTTACAGTGTTTAACTATTCTATTTTTAAATATAGCTTGTAAATCCTAGATTATACATCTAATACTTGATATCTGCACATTATCTGGTATCAAATATTCTACTTACCGTGACTTCAGTATTGGCTTATTTAATTCTGTCAGTGCTTAACGATTCTATTATAGTTTGTAAATCCTATTTTATGCCTGATATTTGATATTGCACATTAACTAGTACCAAAAATTCTACTTTCATTCCATCAGTGTGCTTAAAGGGATACTCCACTTTTTTTTTGGAAATAGGCTCATTTTACAACTCCCTCAGAGTTAAACGGTTGAGTTTTACCATTTTCAAATACATTCAGCTGATTTTCTGACATTTAGAAGAATATCAGTAACCAGACAGTTTCTAGTCCCATTGACTTCCATAGTAGGAAAAAATATATACTATGGAAGTCAATGGGACCAGAAACTGTCTGCTTACTGATGTAGAGAATGAACCATGAACCAAACACAAATTAATCTTTCTAATCTCTCATGGGCTTCATTAAAATGTGATTCAACATTACGGATTTTAACACCACATTCCTAAGTCACAACACTGACGCCAGATAGTCTAGGCACCCCCTCCGGAGAAGATTTTTATGGCCAAGACTCCTCAGAGATAAGCCTAAAACAGGAAGAACGTTGCCAGAATGGTGAAAGGTCTGACCACCTTTGACCTCCCTCAGCATGACCACTGCTGAACATGACACCGAAAAGTAAAACAGACTTCCCTCTGCGTGAAGACTTTTGAATGACCTCATTGTTGAGACCTCTTAAAACCCACAGAGACAAGAGACTTCTCATATAAAAATGCATAAACTCATCCCAGAACAATTCTTGACGAACTTATAATCAAACATTGTTCCACTACCTAATCCTATATTGTAGCTATGTATGTGTCTATTATACTAGATAGCATACAAGTCATGCAAATGTTGTTACTTTAGATGGATGAATGAAAGTGTGTCTTGTTTGATATCAGTGAGATCATATATTCTTAATTCTTAAGATGGCTTGAGTGAAATCTGTGTAAAATGCTTTGTATGATTATAATAATCTATAATGTTAAACTGTGGTATCTTGTTCTCTGCTAGTGTTGGAGAGCAAGCAGATCATAGATAACGCCTGATTTATGATAAGAAGAAACGAGGTCCACCTCCTAAGATGATGCCATTGTCCAATTGGCCAGAATTCTCCAAAAGAGGTTGGACTAACTTTAAGTTAAAGACCCGAACAAAGCAGAACGTTCAGTCCAGTTCAGAGTTCGGTCCAGAGAGCAGTTCAGTTTCGGTTCGGTGTTGAATTAAGTTTGTGCCTCTCTCTAAACAGCAAGAGAGTGTTCATGTTCGTACGCTCCTACATCGACCAGACCACCTTTAGACCAGCAGACAAATAACCCATCAAGATCGGGGTTAAAACAGCTCATTCAAGCCACCTTACTCGTCTTACTTTCCTTTCTTCCTTTATTTTCTTTTTCGTAAAAGTCTCGGTTCTAAGTTAAGTTTTGATGCAAAGTTGCGTTTAACGTTTCGGCTGCAAAACCCGCTTCCAACTTCAAAGACTTTCATTCAACCGCGCCAACACACCACGTGACTGGCCGTCCAACTTCCATACAGACAAAGACAACCAGCCACGCGGCCAGCCGGGAAACCCCTCTGACGAAGCACCTCAAATAGGGAATTCCCTGGCCTAAGCAACGCAAAGGACAAGCAAGTAACTTCCAGACTCTAGCTGAACTGGTGTTTGTTAATTTAAATTGAATAACCTTTCTAAGAAACGAAGGTTTAAATTAATGCTTGGTGGTTCGTTCAGGTTTATGTCTTACAAAGTGCATCTCACTCTGAAAACTCACTCTTTCTCTCTCTTCCTCTGCGCCTTGAATGAATGTGTGTGTGTGATTGGGTTTAGACATTAGTTTTATGTGTTTAGAATAGTTAATAAAGTCGTCCATATATTTGAAAAGATATTCGTCTTGTGTTTTGCTTACACATTTAATGTCTTGTACTGCCGATCTAAAGTTACCTTGCTAATACATAGTGTTTCACTATAAATTGGATAAATATCTGTTGCCAAGGTTAAAATTACGGCCCGTTCAAATGAACTCTAAACGAGTCATTTGCTCGGTTCCATAGTGATTCGGTCAATGATTCATTGCAAATCGATGAATCATTCCCTTTGAGCTAAATTGGCCTTCCGGCCCCTTAAATACATTTTATGTATATTATTATTATGTAGGTTCGCTACATTATTTGGTGGAGAATGCGGGCAGTTCAACCTAAATTGTAAGAATATTATCAAGATTTATCTTTTCATATTGTGCGGATGAGAGATCCGATTCTCTGAGAGTCTGTGTGTGACGCGCGCAGCGCGCGCCCCGTTTGAATGAATGCTGCTGCTGCTGTTGTCTGTGAGTGAAGCTCCCAGAGAAAGCTAAAAAGACTAGTCTGCCGCCCTATTTGCTCTCTTGTTAACTGCAGTAAATAAGATATGAAACCTCGCACTACGATAAGGTAAGAATTGAGCGTGTTCCTCATTTCCAGAAATACCTCGTTAGAGCTGTTCGATTTCTGCGTGTTCCAGAGTCTTTCAGGAAAGCTGTAACGTTGTGTGTGTGTGTTTATATCAGTTAGAGAGCTGAACGAAATCAAACTGCAGTAATTAAAATAACCCTAACGTTATAAGGACTATATATTCTCCTCACAGAGCGATGAGCGTGTTCCTCATCTAAGTTAGTCATAAGCCTTATATTTATTTATCTGATTCAGTGCGTGTCCCACTGATCCCCGTGATAAACAGCGAGGCTTAACTAATCTTATCTGTTTGTGTCCGTTCAAATAATTCTCGTGTAACATTGCGCATGTCCGAGTGTAATTTGAATAGTGGTTATTTAAATTCGTTATCAAGTAAAGCTTGCCATTGAAACTGAACCAACAGTTATTGTTTTATGTGCCTAGATAAACGTGCACAGAGACGATCCGCCGAGGTCGTCCTAATTACATCTATTAACGCAAAGCTGTCGCTTGCTTAAAGTTAATATCACTCTTGACAAACTGAGTGAAGCCCCACGTCGTAAAACCAGCTACGAGTGGTGTATCTTATTTGAACAGTGTGAAATGCGCCGACATTTCCCGTAATAGGATCGATTGTTACTGTACATGCATGTTCTGTGGACATTGTTGAAATGCTCCCATATTGCATGGAACTCTAACAAACTGTTTTCCAACCGTCTGCAATTCCCGGTTCGCCCACTAGCGTTCGCTTGGTCGCTATAGTTACGATCGTGACACGGAAGTCTTAGCCAACGCTTCCGGGTGAACTTTGACCCAACCCTCGGTGTAAACAAGCGCTAAGCTAGGCAGTAGCCTTGCACGGAGGCCTGTGCTAAAGCCTTTAGCATCAGTTACTGTTATCAATACTAGCCCCAGCAGTTAACTACAGTGTCTGTTTGAACAAAGTTAAAGTGATTTAACAATTTAAACACCTCGACTTTTAGACCTGGTGGTCTTTTCTTTTTTTTCCTTTTCCTCTCACACTTTACCTATACGTTACTGGAAAAGGAAATATTGGTTTACAATTATTAATTACTTTACCTGCATTTTTCTTGAAAAAGCAAATGCTGGTTTACTATTATTAATTGTCAATTTTGAAATTGATTTTGAAGAAAAGGAAATATTAAAATAAAATTGAAATTTTAGACAGGTCATTTCTAATGATTTCTAGATTTATTTTTAATAATTCTAATTTTCATAATTTCTAATGATTTCTAATGATTTCTAGATTTATTTTTAATAATTCTAATTTCATAATTTTCATAATTTCTAAATTTCTCGTTGAGATCTAATCACTTTAGGTGAATAAGTCTTGAACTCTGAAAGTTAAAATTTGAAAGTTGTTATTACTATTAAAAAAATAGTGGTAGACTCAGATTTGCTCATTATTGTCATTGCGTTTTATCCTTTCGTCCTGTTGGTTATAAACTTAACCACTATATTTGTTCTGATTAATTAATTTTCGGGACGCTTCAATAGGGGACATTACCCTCTCCATACGAGTTTCAAATAAACCAGAGACAATCGTCTTTTACAAAAGTTTATTTGTGTGTTTAGTTGTTCCTCAACTATCAATTCTATACTCGTGGTAGACGTAAAGGTAGCGGGATCCAACCTCCTTGCTTCATTTCTTCCTCATCACGTCTTTCCTGTTCTGTCCTGCTTTATTCCATCTTATTCTTCACATTTGTAGGAACAAACCTGGAAGAACCACCAATCGACTCTAAAAGAGACAAATATAATCTGTCCCAACAAACAGATTATTAGATATTTGATTTTTAATCAAACCCTCTTGTGTTCTTCATACTCTCCCTGCATTTGTAACGCAATTTAAACTTTGACATCTTATCCAAGATCAAGTAACAGAGACAAGTACTGAGCAAACTCCGCCTTCACAGCATCCCTGCTGTAATCCCTGCTGTAAGCGGTCGAACTGAAGGTGTGTGTGTCAATCCTGTCAAACTCAGAGAAGAGGTATCAACATCATTATTGTATTATTTTTCCTCGCAAACATAAGCAATAATATTGTTTACCTTTCTGGAAACAGATTTTCATTGATAAAAAACATTTATGAGAAATTAATACTTCCCCTAGTTAATAATTTTCTTTTGTTTTTTTTCCCTCATTGAAATTGGTTGTTAACTTTTCTCTCTTTTTCCCTTACTCAGTTGAGCGACTAAGTCCTCACACCACGAGTTGAAACCAGCTTTTCATTGATAGAAAATATTTATAAAAATATTTCTCCCATTGAAAAAAAAGGTTTCTTTCCATTGAGATTTGTTTAACCTTTTTCTTATTCTTTCCTTTACCCAGTTGAGTGACGAGATCTTCGCATCACTAGCCTCACTGTGTACCCTTAGACCAACACTTAGTCATCACAACACTTCACTATTGATGTACAATTACTGAAACGACACTTAGCCGTTCAACCACATATAGGCTTATACACACAGATCTGTGTCAGTCTCTTCACCAAGCGTGCCAACATGTCGTGGACAACAAACCCCACTGCCCAACGGGAAGACGTGGACGCCTGGTTCAGAGGCATTACAGACTGCCTCACACCAAAGACAATTGAACTGTTATTATTTTTAATAATAATCATAATTCTGAGAAGATTCCTGACACATGATTCAAGCCAGAACCACAACCACGTGGAACTAACCAAGATAACCTGTTCCTTAAGTAATGCCTTCACAGCCCAGCTAAACCTAAGCCACCAGCACGTCACCCACCTACAGGAGGAGCTGACACGTGCCCAGAGCCGCATAGACAAGCTGGAAGTGAAAGTCCAGGATGACTCCAAGACCACCGAGTTCCTGCGAGAGCTGATGCACACTCAACACTGCAAAGACCAGCTCAAAGGTAAAGCTCAAGACAAACTCAAAGTGTCCGGCGAAGCGGAGCAAGAAACAAAGACACGAGTTGACAAGCTCCAAGATGCCCTTGCAGTCACTGAACGTGACAAACAAGAGTCAAAGACTGTCCAGAAACACCTGGTGAACCAACTCCAGGCTGTTGAACATCAGCTAGAGAAAGCCAAAGCTGACATTGAAAGTAAGAACTCTAAAATCACTGCTCTGGAAGACCACCTGCAAAGGTGCAGCGTTGAACTGGACCACCTGATCCAACAGCGAGACGACGCCAACAACGAGCTCTACGCGGTCAGAGATGAACTCCAGCACATTGTCCAACAGAAACCAGAGCCAAGAAGGGAGAGACCCCCCTCAGCATCACCCCTGCTGAGCAGAACAGAGTCCTCCATCCAAGAACTGGCATACAGTGAAAGAAGTGAATGGCCACAACCCAAAACGTCACCGGCCTTCACCACAGAACTGTTCACTGCCAACAAACGAAGAGAGCTCATCCAGGCAGATGCCCAAGCTGCACATGGGATGACCGTTAAAGATCTCAACCAGCTGGTTAAGAATATCACTCAGTTCAACCCGAACTCCACAGAGGGTCCCGACATCCAGGCCTACCTCCGAGATATCGACTTCAACCTCGAGGTGAGACCCCATATGACTGACAGAGACAGGTTCTACCTCCTCAGATCCACATCCAGTCCAGAGGTACGAAGCTTCCTAGACCGACAACCTGCTAATGTCATGTCAAACTACCAGCTACTACGTGAGACAATGATTAAAGAATTCACAGGTCCAGAGTCAGAACACGGTGTGTTAATCGCCTTGGAAACCAAACAATGTCGTCAAGAGACTCCCCAAGCCTATTACCGCCGCTTTCGACAAGCCTATTTAGGTGGACATAACAAACCTGAACTTGAAGAGGATGTGAACTTCAAAACCCTCTTCCTGAGAAACCTGCACCCTGGTTTGAGTCATCATCTTGGCATCATGGCCTGCCCAGGCACAATGACGATTCAGCAGCTACGTGACCTGACACACAAGGCCTACATCAAACAAAAGATGTCCTCAAAGAAAGGTTTGAAAACATCCACAGTGTCAAACTCCATCAGCCAAGACACAAGCCTTGCACTGGAAGACACCCAGTGGCATGACAACACCACAGTCCTTCGTAAGGAGCACAGAGAACGTGACTCCCATGCCGATGACAGCTACCACTCCAACCACATGGAAAAGTCATGGGACCCACCAGAAGGAAACAACTGGAATCAACGAGTGCATCCAAAAGCATTCTATGTGGGTAAGCGACAACGACACCCACCTCCGCACCACTCAGCCAAACACCACACTGAGTGTGCCCAAGAACACGACAGTCTCCCCTCAGAAGACATGGAGCAACTACTGAGGCAACTGCTCATCAAAGACAAGCTGAACACAGAAGACCAGTGATCACCTTGTACACCTTCCTGAGACAACCACCTGTTCAACAACAACTCAGAACAAAGTGGTCTCTCACAGTCAACCACTGACAAACACCCCGAGGTACCAGAAAACACCATCCTGGTTACCCATCACACCCCAAGCTCCAAACTCAAGAACGATGTGTGTGCTACAGCAACGACAGTAAGCCCAGAAGGTCAGAAAGTCTGTCACAACCAGAAGGCATCACAAGAGGAAGGCAACAAAGGAGACCACGTTTTGCACTACAGCTTCACGCATCCATGCCAAACCATCTCCCAATGTCTGCCAGAGAACTTCCTGCCTTACTGGACTGACCCCCAGCAGATCACAGAAGATCCCTTTCCAAGGCAAAGATGCAACAAGCCCATCAAAGCTTAACCATCAAGCAAAAGGGGGGAGCAAAACAGACTGAGACAGATCTGACATACATACAGTATACATGCAGTACCTGCACTACACTACACTGTACCACTAACATACACAAGTTAAACACAGCTACCATGAAAAACATTCAACAAACATGTTCTTCCCACGGGTAGACACTGAAATCGCAACACTGACTTAGCTATCCTTTCCATAGGAAACATGTAGCAATACACCCAACAAGTGTAACCCTCTCATTACGTTGTGACACCTGACACTGCACAACAGTAGCCATACAGGAGTCACTCAACTGCTTTGTTTTGCTTTACCTCTTCCCTTTCTTCTTCTTTTATTAGGTAAAATCCCTGTTACCCCATAAGGGTCAAGGTTACCATATAAGGATTGACGCACCACGCCTGATGTTTGCAAGTCACCTTAAAACGAATGTTAGCCTAGAGAACTCTCTGCATCATTCGAATCAAAATTTGAAAGGTAAATTGGTCTAAACCTAGAACAATTTAGAAGAGAATAAAACAAACAAATCAAAGTTAGTCACAAAGTTGATCAATCACCGTTTTAAAACAAACTAGAATAACGGTCCTAAAATTGAACTAAACTTTTTCCACATGATTGACTATATGGAGAGAGTGAACCTGTTTTAGGCCTAGATAATCTAATGCCCTGCACCAGTAAAGTGACCAGTCATGGCGGTGTTTGCCTTGTTGTTTGCTGTGTATGTTTGCTTCTTCTGTTTCTCCAGCGTTCAATGATGTCTTCTCTCATCAACCCATCATTGATCGAAGGGGGGAAATATGTAGAGAATGAACCATGAACCAAACACAAATTAATCTTTCTAATCTCTCATGGGCTTCATTAAAATGTGATTCAACATTACGGATTTTAACACCACATTCCTAAGTCACAACACTGACGCCAGATAGTCTAGGCACCCCCTCCGGAGAAGATTTTTATGGCCAAGACTCCTCAGAGATAAGCCTAAAACAGGAAGAACGTTGCCAGAATGGTGAAAGGTCTGACCACCTTTGACCTCCCTCAGCATGACCACTGCTGAACATGACACCGAAAAGTAAAACAGACTTCCCTCTGCGTGAAGACTTTTGAATGACCTCATTGTTGAGACCTCTTAAAACCCACAGAGACAAGAGACTTCTCATATAAAAATGCATAAACTCATCCCAGAACAATTCTTGACGAACTTATAATCAAACATTGTTCCACTACCTAATCCTATATTGTAGCTATGTATGTGTCTATTATACTAGATAGCATACAAGTCATGCAAATGTTGTTACTTTAGATGGATGAATGAAAGTGTGTCTTGTTTGATATCAGTGAGATCATATATTCTTAATTCTTAAGATGGCTTGAGTGAAATCTGTGTAAAATGCTTTGTATGATTATAATAATCTATAATGTTAAACTGTGGTCTCTTGTTCTCTGCTAGTGTTGGAGAGCAAGCAGATCATAGATAACGCCTGATTTATGATAAGAAGAAACGAGGTCCACCTCCTAAGATGATGCCATTGTCCAATTGGCCAGAATTCTCCAAAAGAGGTTGGACTAACTTTAAGTTAAAGACCCGAACAAAGCAGAACGTTCAGTCCAGTTCAGAGTTCGGTCCAGAGAGCAGTTCAGTTTCGGTTCGGTGTTGAATTAAGTTTGTGCCTCTCTCTAAACAGCAAGAGAGTGTTCATGTTCGTACGCTCCTACATCGACCAGACCACCTTTAGACCAGCAGACAAATAACCCATCAAGATCGGGTTAAAACAGCTCATTCAAGCCACCTTACTCGTCTTACTTTCCTTTCTTCCTTTATTTTCTTTTTCGTAAAAGTCTCGGTTCTAAGTTAAGTTTTGATGCAAAGTTGCGTTTAACGTTTCGGCTGCAAAACCCGCTTCCAACTTCAAAGACTTTCATTCAACCGCGCCAACACACCACGTGACTGGCCGTCCAACTTCCATACAGACAAAGACAACCAGCCACGCGGCCAGCCGGGAAACCCCTCTGACGAAGCACCTCAAATAGGGAATTCCCTGGCCTAAGCAACGCAAAGGACAAGCAAGTAACTTCCAGACTCTAGCTGAACTGGTGTTTGTTAATTTAAATTGAATAACCTTTCTAAGAAACGAAGGTTTAAATTAATGCTTGGTGGTTCGTTCAGGTTTATGTCTTACAAAGTGCATCTCACTCTGAAAACTCACTCTTTCTCTCTCTTCCTCTGCGCCTTGAATGAATGTGTGTGTGTGATTGGGTTTAGACATTAGTTTTATGTGTTTAGAATAGTTAATAAAGTCGTCCATATATTTGAAAAGATATTCGTCTTGTGTTTTGCTTACACATTTAATGTCTTGTACTGCCGATCTAAAGTTACCTTGCTAATACATAGTGTTTCACTATAAATTGGATAAATATCTGTTGCCAAGGTTAAAATTACGGCCCGTTCAAATGAACTCTAAACGAGTCATTTGCTCGGTTCCATAGTGATTCGGTCAATGATTCATTGCAAATCGATGAATCATTCCCTTTGAGCTAAATTGGCCTTCCGGCCCCCTTAAATACATTTTATGTATATTATTATTATGTAGGTTCGCTACACTGATATTCTTCTAAATGTCAGAAAATCGGCTGAATGTATTTGAAAATGGTAAAACTGTTTAACTCTAAGGGAGTTGTAAAATGAGCCTATTTCCAAAAAAAAGTGGAGTATCCCTTTAACTGTTATTCTATTAAAAATAGCTTGGAATACTATACCAAGCTATATCTCTGATAATTGATAATGCACATTACCTGGTACTAAATATTCTACTTCATTCCGTCACAGTGCTTAACTGTTATTCTATTGTTAAAAATAGCTTGTAAATCCTTGTGCCACAGGTCAGCATTGCAGTTATAATGGTATTGTACTCTAGAGCAGGTGTGCCCAACCCTGCTCCTGGCGATCGACTGTCCTGCACAGTTTATCTCTAACCCTGATCAAACACACCTGCCTTTAATTTTCAAGTAATCCTGAAGACCTTAATTGGTTAAGACCTTAATTGAAGACCTTCAGGTGTGTTTGATTAGGGTTGGAGATGAACTGTGCAGGACAGTCGATCGGCAGGAGCAGGGTTGGGCACACCTGCTCTAGAGGTTTTACTCTCAGTTATTACCACTTCACCTATTGTTAGAAATGACTTGTAAATATGATGTTATACCTCAAATTATTTGGTATCCTTCACTTTCTTTTGTACCAAATATCCTCATTACTTGAGTTTACTGGTAATTCTTTTAATCCTAGAGCTGACCTCTTTATATTATTACCAAGTATTGTAAGTGTTACAATAGTGTTTTTTACAAGTGTTTTTTTTAACCAAAATTTAATTGGAAACCTGCATGTTAGTGTGTGTGTGTGTATTTGTATGTTTCTGTTATATTTTAGTGATCTGACATCTTGTTTTAATGACAGTTACTGTACTTTGAAATGTGGAATTAAAATGCCAAATGGAAATGTGTCTGGTTTGATCAATCATTATTCTTGATAAACTGCATGCTATAAATATTAAATAAATAAAAATATATATATGCAATAAGCGGCGGGGCAGCTCGCTCGAAAATAGCGTTTGCCTCCGACGAGCCGCGGAAGGTCCGCCTTCGGTAGAACGGCGGCTGGCCTGCGGGCCGGCCGCGGAACGAAGGCGGTAGGACGGCGGCTGCCGCTTTTAAAAAGCGGCTGCCGCCGGCGGTGCGCCGTCAAACGTGTTTGCGATTTCGCCATTCTGACGCTTCTACTGCCTCCGGCGCGCCGCCGGCGGTCCGCCGACTCATTGCTATCTGGGGTGCAGGCATACGGACCTGGCAACACTGGTCTCCGAACGCAATAAGTGGGCGTATCTTATTCAAATAACTTGTCAAGTTGACGTCATCTAGACAAAGGAAAAGCATCGTTCGTCGAACGATTCATATCAGCGACTCAGAGTCGACTCTTACTTTTGAGAGACAATAACTTTGTATATGGTGAACTTTCATGTTTAAAACTTTGCAGGATGTTTTCGTTCACTGAGATCTATGTTACACACTACATGAAGGGCAATTTTCAAAAATCCATAATAGGTACCCTTTAATGTAACTATGGGCTATAGGTATCTTTAAAATAATTTAATTATTAATGACACAGCTCCTCAAAATTACCTTTAAAAAAGTAGCCTATACTCTGGTAGTTCCACGTGCATGGTAGCCTACTTTAATAGGCCTATTGCCCATGGTTCTGAATGTCATTTAAAAAACGCTATAACATGGCACGTTTAGTATTTTCTTCTACTGTCAGTGTTTTGATACTCTTTGTGGTGAGAAAATGTATTTACCTCCTTCACAAGACGTTGCACGAGCAGGTGTTGAACCTAAGACAAATACAGTTTTCATCTCTGACAAACGTGATAAGGCAAGTCTACTGGTTCTTTCAGACTTCATCTGGAAATATTTGTTGTTGTCTGTATTCAGTTACGGTTTTACAGAGTGACACGTTGCTCCAAACGATTCAGTGCCTGAGCGAGTTGCCCGAATGATTCAGACTTATGAAGCGGTTATAGCGTCCGACACATATGCTGCGTCCCAATTCGCATACTATCCGTCCTAAATAGTATTCGAAAATAGAATTAGTACGTCCCAAATCATAGTATGTTGAAATGAGTGTTTTAAAGATACCATAGACAGTAAAAGAAATGGACACAGCGACCCCATTGATTTCAATGGAGAAGATTGAAGCCCGATTATTGCACTTCCTGTCTGATGGCTGAGCGACTGCGCAGGCTCAAACTGAGCGTGACGACAGTCTGACAGTAGTAAATCTTCTAGTAGCGGTGGCAAGACAAATCTGAATCACCTAATTCCTCAAAAACGTTGTTGAAATAGTTTGTCCCATTGCTTTTATGGACTCTCTATCTATGGGCTTCTCCCTTCTGCCTCATAGACAGTAAAAGATTGCCTGCGAGCTTCTCCTCCTGTCTATACGGTAATGTCTTCATTGTGCGACAGAAAGTCGCGTGATTATGATGCAATTGTTAGCCTATTTTTACAAAAACGGCTTCTACGAGGCCATATCGTAAGATACAAAGTAATGGAGCCTTTTATACATTGTCGTGTTTCTTTAGAAATAAATAATGGACAAATGGAGTCTCTGGACGCCTCAGATGTAAAGTTATTCGCTGTCAAAGTGACGCCAAAATTAATGGGAGTCAATGGAATGCTAACAGCAGGTGAAGTTCTGCTACAATGGCGGCTCCCGCGAGGCTTCAACTTCCGGCTGATGGATTACCCCCTTGAATGATACCCGGATTGTCTATTTCCGGTCAGAATCCGAAGTGTAGATCGATGCACACTCTAACAGCTGATATTGCCCACAACCCATCGCGTGCTGGACGAGGATTCGGTTAGAACTACAAACACGAGTGAAAAGTGTTAAAAAAAAACTACAGACATGGACGACGCGGGAGTCCTGCGGTTATGGAGGTTTATATAAAGAGGTTTGAGTGATTAATTATCAGTATCTGACCTGACGAAAATGAATTTATTCAATGTTGTCCACATTATATTGCATCTGCAGCAGCATTGTGAACTTTTGTAAAGATACGTTTAGTCATTACCTTTTAAATGCATCATTAAATTCAAATTACAAACACGAGGACAGTATCAGCATGAAAGACCCACAACTGGCAGATGAACGTGCTCTCCGAAACGGTAGGAAATCAAATTCTTCTTCTTCTTCTGTTGTTTAAACGGCGGTTAGCAAACCAACTTAAAGGTGCATTGTCCGCCACCTACTGGATTGGAGTATGGAGCACTACTTGGTGAATACACTTGGTGAGAAAAATAAATAAAAATAAAATTATAATACTAAATAAATTATATATTTTTTACCACTTCTTTGTCATTTAAAATTTGAATACTTTCTCGTGAATTGTATAATTTGTTCCTTCTCCTAATATTTCCTTAAGTGAATATTTTCTTACACCCCTATCCTTTAGTGACTGAATTAATTCAAGCCTTTCTCTATTGTATGCTACACATTCTAGTAATATATGATTTACTGTCTCTGGATATCCACATTTATCGCAATTACCACTTTAATGCTTTCCTATTTTTTGTAAACTTTGATTTAGTGTTGTATGTCCTACTACAGTATATGTAATCTTGTCATTTTCACATCCTTTTTCCTGTTATTAACAGTTGTTCTTTCCACCCCCACATTTCTTTGTATACTATACAGATGTCTTCCACTTATTACATTGTCCCATATCCTCTGCCAACTCTTTTTCACTTCAGTCCCAATCAGCCCCTTAATTTCGGCTTTACTCACATGTACTCTGATGTTGATCTCAGGATATTTCAACGACTTCTTTGCCAGTTTACACTCTAAAAAATGCTGGGTTGTTTTTAACCCAATTTTGGGTCAAATATGGACAGACTCAAACATTGGGTAAAAAATGTAATTTAAAAATGTAACCCAATGGCTGTGTTTGTCCATATTTGACCCAAAATTGGGTTAAAACAACACAGCATTTTTTAGAGTGTATCAGCTTCCTCATTCCCCTTTACTCCGACATGTGCTGGCACCACAAAAATTACCCTTATGCCTAAGTGCTTTATGGTATATATAACTTCTGTAATGTTTCATTTAAAATATCTTGTCTTGCTAACGATGTTCCACTCTCTAAACTTTGCAGAGCTGATTGTGAGTCTGGACATATCACATTACTTTTAGGCTGCTTTTCTTCTATCCATTGTAAAGCTAATGATATGGCTATCAGTTCTGTTGTGGGAAATCAAATTAAATTGAATTGAGGATTTTAACTGTGACAAGATGATTGACAGGGCAGTTTACGGTGACAGGATCATAGACAGTAAAAGAAATGGACACAGTGACCCCATTGATTTCAACGGAGAAGACTGAAGCCCGATTATTGCACTTCCTGTCTGATGGCTGAGCAACTGCGCAGGCTCAAACTGAACGTGACGACAGTCTGACAGTTGTAAATCTTCTAGCGGTGGCAAGACAAATCTGAATCATCTAATTCCTCAAAAACGTTGTTGAAATATTTTGTCCTATTGCTTTTATTGACTCTCTATCTATGGGCTTCTCCCTTGACGTTATGCCTCTATGTCCCCCCGATTGCCTAATAGACAGTAAAAGATTGCATGCGAGCTTCTCCTCCTGTCTATACGGTAATGTCTCTATTGTGCGACAGAAAGTCGCGTGGTTATGATGCAATTGCCTATTTTTATAAAAACGGCTTCTACGGGGCCATAGATACAAAGTAATGGAGCCTTTTATACATTGTCGTGTTTCTTTAGAAATAAATAATGGACAAATGGAGTCTTTGGACGCCTCAGATGTAAAGTTATTCGTGGTCAAAGTGACGCCAAAATGAATGGGAGTCAATGGAATGCTAACAGCAGGTGAAGTTCTGCTACAATGGCGGCTCCCGCGAGGCTTCAACTTCCGGCTGATGGATTGCCCCCTTGGACAGGATGCACGCAGCACACGACTGAGCTGTCCGTTAAAGATGACGTGATAGTATGTCCCAAAGCTTGCCTACTCTTTAGCTACACACTCAAAAGTATATACTTTTTCTTCACAAAAAGAGTACATACTTTTAGGGCGTAGTATAAGTAAGCGAATTGGGACACAGCAATAGACTGTAAAAAAAAAAAAAAAAAAATAGGTCGTAACCCTTGTAGCTACTAACCCATTAGAACAATTCAAAGAACCCACTCACAAGTGTAATTAATTTACGAATTGGGCATGGCCTGTTCTGATTAGTTGTGATATCTAAACATTAAAAGGACATGGACATGATTGCTAAAATATTGTGAGGGCTGGGGGAAATTATTCTATCCTTGGCAAATGGCAATCTATCTGGACAGACAAGGATTTATAAGTCAGGTAGGCCTAACAAGTTTTACTAGACTCAGTTTAAGTCAAAAACATGCACCCTTAAACTGACACATCCTTATGGATACAGGATGAACACTCTCAAGTGTAGTACAGTAGGCATTAAAGCATAGATTGCATGGAGAAACAGAGCATACTTGGGAATGTCATAGAAGAAAGCATACTCTATGCATAGAGAAATAAAGTAGGACTATACATTAACTAAGATATGTAATGATATATAAATATAAATTAAATAATACAGTATGAACATATGCAAGTACATGGTCATACAAAACCTAGCCTATATGAATATGAATATAAGAGTAAATTAAAGATCACATTAAAATTAAATAAAAACCATCAGATACAGCAGTATTATCTTCAATAAAACTTCTTGCAGAAAATTAAAAAAAAAAAAAAAAAACTTAAAAAAATCAGGCACTAATGAAACATCTATGATATGCCAATTCTTTAAAGTTCCCATGAAATCAAAATTTGTTTTGCTTTTAGTATGAAAAGGTTAGCCTTAGTGTTATCTAAGCTAGTGTGCTCCAAAACAATGACAAAATTCCCATTTACAAGATATAAGCATTCAAAACTTACAGTCTCTCACTTCTGCCAGTATGGATTAATGATTTCGATGACATCCCTCTGCACTTCAGCCTTTCATCAGATTTTCTGACCAATCAAATGCTTTCTAGAATCTAAAGCGTCACACCCCAGTCACTTGTTCACACATTTACTATTCTCTACATAGTGATGAATGGCACACTATAGGGTATAGGGAACGATTCAGACAGTGTAAATATGCTTTCCATTGTGTCGAATGAAGTCTGGTTTCATGTGTGACGTAAATCGTGCAGCTCTGTGACACAATCTGCTCCGCTCCAGAAACACGATAGCACAGAGCAGATCCTCATATGCGCGAGTCAGCGTATTCCACAAAACATATAATCAGACCCTTTTAAATTCTGCACAGAAAGTTATATTTTAAAGCAGAGGTCTTCAATCCTGCTCCTGGAGCACTGTCCTGCAGAGTTTACTTCCAGCACACCTGCCTTTGTATTTTCAAGTGATCCTGAAGAGGTGATTCACACTGTAAATGATTTCTGTTGTTTTAACAGTATTTTTGCTGTATTATCAGTGAAAGTTTACCGTAGAAACAGTTTACAGTAATTTGCTGTAAATTTTACAGATTTACAGTATTATTGATGTATTTCCAGCTTTGTCCTGTAGAACTATTTACAGGAAAGTAACTGTCAATTTATGCTATTCATGGGGGGAAAAACAGAGTGGGAAAATAATTACAGTAATCCCTATATTACTGTTAAATTGATGACTGTAATATTCCAACAGACAAGCCCGACAGATGACGTTTTTTGGTTTATTTAAGCTTAGGAATTTTATAACACATAGTTTCACAAGGTAACCCATATATTAAGGCATTTAGCATATAGTTAAAAAAAGTTAAATATTTTATGTGGGTGTTTATTAATTGTGTCTTTTTATGGTTGCCAGATTATGTCACAAACCCAACTAATCTCATAGGTTATATCCTTCAATTGCTGGGGTGGGAGATGTAGTCCCATCCAATAATCAATAATATAGGCTAGGTAAAATAGATAAAAAATCAATTCCCATGATATTTTTTTATTATTATTTTGCTTTCTATTTTACACAATTACACAAAGAGCGGAATCGCACGGAATATAGGCTACACCTGGCAACCAATCATCCAAACCGTCAGCCGTCCGTCACTCGAATTTTCCATTTCATCCTGAACCTTGAGGACGGGTCACTACCAGCAAGAACCAGCCAGGTGAGATGTAAAATTTTATTTAATATCTTTAAGATGTGTATTTCTAAATGTTTACCCCCAAATGTGAAGATATTCGTTTTACCATTACATAATCGGTGGTGAGTTTGATAAGTAGCTAGCTTTTTAACGCAAACATTCTAGCCAGTTAGCCAAATATCACAAGGTTTGCTGTTAATATTAGTTAAGAATTTCAAGTTTAGAACAAAGTAATCGAAATTATCTTCTTTCTGAACATTTGTGTGTAACTTGTGTGTAACCGTGTGCGTGTGGCATTTCGCGATCGAGGCCTCATACGCGCCTAACTTACGCCTACAAGGCTATGTTCGACCGAAGTTATGTTATCCACGTCTTGAAGAGACAACCACAACGTTTTCAGTCATATTATACATTTATAACGTGAGTACAACCGATGCACACTTAAATTGAATAGACAGACAGTGAAAGTCGCGCCGAATGAAGTCGCGTCCACAGGGTTCGATTTAGCTCATTCGTTTTCATTAATTTCTTCAAGCGCACTAACGAGTTTATTTATGTCTGGATACAGCCACTGCCAGCGGACTGCGGTAAATTTAGTTGTATATTTGATATTCGTTTGTTATTCACGAAAATGGCCATTAAAATACCCGTTTTTGTCACTTTGGCTTGGGTGCTTCTCATATTATTTGTGACAAGTCAGGTTGTCCCTCGAAATCGGGTCTCAGTTAGGACCACAAGCGATCTCAAATTAATTTTAATAGGTAGGCCTTTAGTGTCTGATTACAATTTCTACAAAATCATGTTATGATAAAATCCTTTTTGAACCACTTTAAAATTACCATTAATGTCTGTGTTAGTTAGCGTAACGTTACTAGCACAGATAGCCTACTTATTGGCCTGATGGCATACACGGATTTGCACCTACTGTATGTATACTATTCACGGTCATCTTTAATGTAATTATGTGTTCAATTAAGTGTTAAATGCCCAAATAATAAATAAATAAATCTTATAAAAGAACAATGTAATGATGTTCAATGATTCACTTAATAGGCTATTATTATTGTTTATCAAGTAAAATAAATTCCACTCGGGTTGTTTTATTATACACTATAGTAAGCTTTGCATATTTTAAATTAATATTGTTTTTTATATCTATTTTTTTCAGTGTGTATGTACAGTTCTTCGACATATCAGAGTGCTGATGGGTATTGCTTTTTCGGTTAATACAGAGGTAAGTAGCTACTATTGTTCAGCTATTGAAGAACACATTAAAATGCATAAAAATGAGAGTGGTTTTAGCTTTGTAACATGGATCAAGGAGATCAAGATCTTAGAATTAAGTTTAAAAGGATAGTACACCCAAAAATGTACTCCCCATCACATAGTTTTATTCTCATTTAAAAATATTAAGTATTGGCACATCTCCTGGTTGAATGTATTGTGGTTCCATATACTGTAAATTAAATGAAAGCTGTTTATCATATTGATGTCTGTCAATTTTTGTGTTTTGTTCTCTATAGGCAGCAACAATCTGGGATCTGCATTGGCCCTGCCTAGTCTGAAGACTGTTTTTACAGTTTAATGAATTCAATTTTAATAAAAGTTTTTAAACGGACTTCTGAGTGTTGTCATAATTGACGTGACATCTAATATAACTGTGTGAAACATTTTTTTGCATACAAGCCTTTATATTTAATTATTTTTTTAAGCGTGTAACAGATTGTAGTTAGTTATAATATGTTGTGTATATATATGAGTATATAATGTGAATATAAAAATTACCGTAATTAATTATACTGCATAGTAATTTTACAGTATTTTAAAATACAGTGCAAAAACAACTGTAATTCATTTTACAGTATAAATATACTGTAAGTTATTATACAGTATGCTGTGAACTACTGTAGTCAGATTTACAGTAATTTTATCGTGGAATAAAATACTGAAGCTTGCTGGATATTTGTTGCCAGTAAGTTACTGTTGATTTTACGTTAAAAATTTTTACCGTGCAGGTGTGTTTAGCAGGATTGAAGACCTCTTTTTTAAAGTGATGTGGAGGAGATTAGGAGGAGAAATGGTCAGAGATTATAGGGAAACCCTGGCTTTACCAAGCTCAACCGCTCTGGCCGAGCTGTGAAATAAACTAAAGGTTACCGGCTGGCTATTTTTAAAAAGGAGAGGAGCTGTTTGATATATCCCGCCCCGTCTTCCTGTTTCAGTGGAAATTAAGTCAACACATTGAATAATGCTGCACATTTCAAGGCACTTCAGTGGGTCTTTTACAATGTATGGCTGCAATTCACAACTGTTTTTTTTTTTTAATGTTGATTAAATAAACCGATCCGCATAATGAGCTTTTGAATTAACCTCATGCAATGTATTACAGTCATCTGAGCTGATATAAACCATCTTAGTGGTGTGTCCATCTGTCCACATTTATCCTATTACTATTAGTGGTTCATTGTGGTAAAGCGCTACAGTGGTAATAAATCACCATCATGACTGACAGCAATGAGTGATGAATTACGATACCATATGGGCTAATCACAAGAAAATAATATCAGAGCTATAAGAGATGAAGACAACAGTACAGGTGATGCCCAGGTTAGATTTTATAAGTTGCAGTATTTGTCCTTTATAACATTGCGTGAGTTTAGAATTATAAGGTTCTATCTCCACTTTTGGTCGAAATTGAGTTTTTGACATAATCTTATCCATTAGGTGTTTATTTATGCCTGTGTGGTGTTATTTTTGTAAAAAAAAATATTTTGTTAGTAGTTATTAATAAAATAAAAAGGTTCCATCTCACAAAAAAGCAGGGATGTAAAAACTTTGATGCTCAATATCTCAGAACTACCCCCAAACGGAGATAGAACCTTATAATTCTAAGCTCACGATTGGCTAAACTTGTTGTAACATATTCTGGCACAATAAAAAAACAAACAATCTAATGTGTATGAGCACAAAAGATGATGCTAGTATAAAGGATGATAATTTAGGAAATATTACTCAGTGGTGAATAAAATAAAAGTGTCATCTCATCCTATTTCACAGTGGAAATCCAGATAAAAAGAGAATTTGACAGGCCTACATGGTAAATGCAAACTATTAATAAACAGAGTGAGATTTTAACCTGAAAACTATATTGTACTGTAAATGCAGATCATTAGTTTTTGAACAACCTTTAAATAAGACCACAGTTATGCAGAAACATTTAATGGATATACATGGAACCAATTTTTGTTCAGTATAGTTCATTTTATTATATATTCAAATATATTAATTTAGTATTTATGTATTTATATATTTATAGTATATATATTTTTATATATTTATATATATATTCACACATTGGATGTGTTTAAATCTGTCATTAAAGGAAGACAGTGTCTTGCATTTCAGAGGAATTTGAGTTATCAAGAATCTGTGTCTGAGAATACTATGAAATGGAAAACTTGACATGCCATCCTAGCAAAACTCCCCAACAAACCTCTTAGTTGAAGTAACAGTAGACGTCAGCTCTTCCTTCCTATTTTTCTTCATTTAAATGGACAAATAATATTTATATTATATGGTCAATGTTACTAGATCAAATATATTTGAATCACTCTATTTGATAAAATGACTTGTTCTATTGGAATATTAAAAATGATTAACTTTTTTCAGCATACACTGCATTTATTTCAATTAAATGACCAACAGCAAGGTTGGAAATTAAATATTATCTGAGAATGTAATCAAATGGTGATCCCCCATCTACATTTACATTACTATTAATTTAGCAGATGACATTTACACCCACCACAACAAATGACTTCACTCCCAGTCTAAACTAATAAAGCCAGATATGGTGATGAAACAGAACAATGATGAAATCATCTACAAAAATAAACAGACAGGATGTGTAGCCATGCAGTTTAAGTTCCGCTTTATTGACTATTTAAGGTGAACTAGTAAGAGTCTTGAATATATTCTCTCAGACACAAGCAGAGAGAGTTGAAGATCGACTGACAATGGAGACACAAAGGATCCTCATGAGGAGTTTGGCTGTTGTGGTTTTTGCATCTGTGATCTGGACTATAACAGGTAAAGTGCTTAAATCTGTTTGAATATTATTCTATCTGATGGAACGGTGCAGAATATTGAGGTTTACCTTGTTCTTCTGTGTAAGCAGATGCTCAACAGAAGGTGGGGATGACATGCTGTACTGTCCTCTCCAACCTAACTCGAGCAGAGTTTACTGATCCTATCATCGGTTTCAGGCAGCTAAAACAACATTTTCCATGTCTGAAGTCCGTCGTGTAAGAATTACAGTTCCTCTCTAAAGAAAACATGTCATGATTAGAGATCAGCATCTGATGCTAGATTTCTGTTTTAACTTTTTCATTCTCTTTGACAGCTTAAAGACTGAACGAGGAGATTTCTGCTTTAAATGGAGACTACCATGGGTGCAGGAGGAAGTTAAGCTTTTGTAAGTTAAACCCAACAAGTGTGTTGAAATACCTGAATTTGTAACATAATCTTATAAAGTGTTGCATATTTAGCATAGTATTCTTGTATTCACATTGTTTTGTTTTGTTTTGTTTTGTTTTGTTTTGTTTTGTTTTACAGGAGAGCTCAAAGAAGCAAAGGCCTGACTTCCACTCCACCACCAGCATCATCTATTAGTAAACTCACTCCACCACCAGCATCATCTATTAGTAAACTCACTCCACCACCAGCATCATCTATTAGTAAACTCACTCCACCACCAGCATCATCTATTAGTAAACTCACTCCATCACCAGCATCATCTATTAGTAAACTCACTCCACCACCAGCATCATCTATTAGTAAACTCACTCCACCACCAGCATCATCTATTAGTAAACTCACTCCTGATGGAGAATCTTCCCAATCAACTGACAGATCATGAATCATTAACATCTGAAAGCAAACTTATAATGAGAACACATCTTGAAATAGTTATGAGTTTTAAAATATTATATTAAAATATTTCTAAAGTTCAAGAGATGTTGCTGTTGTATTTTGACAATATTTAACGGTAGTAAATTATGTGTATTTTAATTGAAAATATGTTTTTAAATAGATGTAGTTTGACAATGACATTTCTAAATGTATTAATTGTATTCAGAAACCGAATTATAGGGAAACTGTTTTAGAACAAATGTGTTTAAATAAATGTAATAAATATATTTCACATTTTGTACTGGTAATAGATTTGTGTCATTAACTCCTGTGTCAAGAAGAGTGACGCAAGTCTGAGTGAAATTAAAACTGATTTGTATGAGAACAAACCTGGACATTTTTGTGTTGATTATGCAAAATGAACGAGTGCAATCTGAAACTAATAAACTATGATCAGCAATAACTGGTTTTGCTTGTGGTTGATGTTTCTGAATGTGTGCAAGAGGTTTCTATCAGGAACAATGACACCTTTTCTCTTTAGCAGATTTTTACAACAATATCTGCATTTCCATGGGTTTAAATAAAACATTTCTTTATAAGAGAGACATAAAAACAATAATAATCTACATAATATTATCATAATTATTGGACGTTCCTTTAACTTCAGATGCTTTTATGTCTGGGGAGTTGATTTTTATTCAAGCTAAGAGATTTTTTTATTTCTGTTACATAAAGGTCCCATTAAAACTGTCTTAAAAACCTTTCATAATAAACGCAGTACATAATGTGAAATGTCGTGGAAATGAGCATGTGTTTGAAATGTGAGCAAAATCCATTGAATTAAAAGTGCTCATATTTGAAGTAACACCAAGTTATAGATGACGAAAATATAAAAGTACTTGATAAACCATCAATAAATACAGGTGAACAAATCCATTGGGTTAAAGGATAATTGGGGGTTCTTCTTCTTTGGAGCCTTTTTGGTACGGATTACTATGGATAATCTGGTTGTAATCATGATGCATTTATGATCCATTTAATTTACACCAACATGCTTTCATAATCCAGAGGAATAGTCCACCCCAAAAATGAAAATTATGTCATGATTTACTCATCCTCATGTTGTTGACTCTCCTTCTTCTGTGGAAGACAAAGATATTTTAAAGAGTTAGTAGCAGAACAGTTTCTGTTCCCGTTGACTTCCAGTGTATGGACAAATACAGTAGAAGTCAATGGGAAATGAAACTGGTTATTAACTTTTTTTTCAAAATCTTTTGTTCTGCAGAAGAACAAACTATATACAGCTTTGGAACAACATCAGGGTTAGTATATTATGACATAATTTTCATTTTTGGGTGGACTATCTCTTTAATGATTCAAGATTTGTCACATACAGTTATACAGGATACAACCAGCAGTCAAATGTAAATCGGGTCTGCTCCATAACATAAAGTAAACCTGAGCGGTGGAAAAACAGTATATAATAAAACTGACAACTAATATTATACAGCAATATATGATGTCCAAAAAAGAGAGACTGTGCAAAACGCATGTTACATGGCAGCAACAAGACAAAGTGCTATATGCAAACTGACACTTAAAGGGTTAGTTCACCCAAAAATGAAAATTAAGGCATTAATTACTCACCCTCATGCTGTACCAACCCCGTAAGACCTTCGTTCATCTTCAGAACACAAATTAAGATATTTTTGATTAAATCTGAGAGGTACATCACTGCTACATAGGCTGCCTAAGGGAATGAAACTTGACGGCCCAGAAAGTCATTAAAGAAAATGTTTAAATATTGAATGTGCCTACAGTGGCTCCACTATAAGTTTATCAAGCGACGAGAATACTTTTTGTGCGGAAAAAAAAAACAAAAATAACGACTTTATTCGACCATCTCTTCTCTTCCGTGTCTTTCTCCTAAGCTGTTGACGTAGTGTAACAGCGCAGTGCTTCTGTGTTATACGTCACACGTAGGCTCACTATTGGTCGACGCTGGTCATGTGTGTGATGCGTGTGACGTTCAACCAGAAGCATTGCGCAATAACACTACGTGAAATCTCCAGGCCCAAAGAGAATACTTGAATAGAGTCGCTATTTTTGTTTGTTTTTTGCGCTCAAAAAGTATTCTCGTAGCTCGATAAACAAGATCTAGCCACTGTAGTCAGTTGGACTCTTTTAACGATTTCTTTAATAACTTTTCGGGGCCGTCAAGTTTCATTCCCTGGCAGCCTATGTAGCAGTGATGTACCTCTCAGATTTAATCAAAAATATCTTCATTTGTGTTCCGAAGATGAACGAAGGTCTTACGGGGTTGGTACAGCATGGGGGTGAGTAATTAATGACTTAATTTTCATTTTTGGGTGAACTAACCCTTTAATTATATGAGCGAGAGACTTGAGTGATACAAGCATGTCCACGTTAAGGAGTCTAATAGTCTGAGAAAGAAGCTCCTCCTAAGCCTCAGTTTTTCTCCTCAGACTGAACAGACAGTTATCAGGGTGGTTGGGAGTCCTTGATTTTAACAGCTGTATTTCTGCATGGTTTGAGATAGATGTCATACAGAGAGGGGACCTATACTCAGCTAAGTGCACTACTCTCTGCAGAGCTTTACAGTCCTGATTGGTGCAGTTCTCATACCACACTGAAATACATTGAGTTAGTATGCTTTCTATTGTTGCTGAATAAAAAGTTTTCAGGATTGCTTGTGAGACCCTGAATTTCCTTAGCTGTCGTAGATGGTACACTGTAAAATGTAATAGCTTTCCTGACTCACATTTACTTAGTTAACTTTACTCAGTAATATAAAATGCATGCTTCTTACTAGGTTTTGTTGAGTTATAGTAAATTGGAGGGTGAAAATAACAACTTACTCAATTGTTTGAGTGACGCTTACTTGAAACAAGCAAGTAGCAACCGAGGATGCAATGACGTTACTAAACCAGTGAGAGGCAGCAGTGCATTAAATCGTGCCTAATGTGCAGCAAAAAAACAAAGAAGAAGAAGCGGCTTTGTCAGAGCATGCGCGATAGAATCTGTGAATTTCGGCGCCAATTTTGCAGATGTGGAACTGGTCTGGAAAGACGTTAACAACAGACTGCTTACATTTATCTGGAGCTCCATTTCCTTTTTGGAATAATAATAATAAGGTAAGTAAACAAGCATGCAACTTGTGTGTGGATGTTATTTTACTGTCTGTCGTGTACCAAATCATTTTGATATTATTCGGAGCTTAAAGAACGTGGTTCGACCCGTTTTTGTGTGTGTGCATAAAACTATCAGGTAACTTACCACAACGTTTCCTGGATTGCCTGAAAAGTTATTTTAATATTCCAAAATGTAATATGAATTATGGTTTTCTATTTTACCATTTTCCCTGATGCATTCTCCTCTGTCGGGATTGGTTCACAACATATTAACGTTACAAATCTGGTGAAATGGCGCGCATTTAACGTAAAGTTAAAGGTAACGTTAACCTGCAGCTTATGCAGATAGCAGCTACGAAGTTTGTGGTGATTTTGGTCAGTATTTGTGATTTCACAACAGCATTATAGGCTACTATTATTTAAATTTAGTAAATGCAAGCACTGCAAACATTTTTTTTTACTCAAACACAGCTGCCTTATGTCACTGCTGAATATTTTAACAAGATAACAAACTTAGTGATGTTAAAGTAACGTTAATGTTAAACTAAATAATGTTAATGTCACATGAACGTTTTATTTTCAATTTTCTTTTCTGTATTTGCACACCATTACTGAAAGTAATCCGTGGAAACACTGTTTTTAAATTGTCTGTACTGAGGTCACAAATATATTTAGTATAACAATATATTCTAGAATATATAGAAATGCGTATTTAAAGGTAATAAATACAAATATACATTTATTTATAAAAATTTTAAAAAAAAAAACAAAGAAAATTTTACAGATTTTCTGTAATGCTTGAAGAACATGCATATCAAGAAATGTGTCTGTAATTTTGCTAAGCAGAACTTAATAAAATGTTTTGTCTTTTTAATTTTTTTAGAAGAAGTCCTTCTGGCAGCTTGCCTCCTGAGTGGCCTTCAAACAGCATTCTGTTTAGGTTTGGCTTTAGAATTGGCCTGTAGGCTAGACCATGCATTGAGAAATGTCCACACTGTCCCATGCCTCAGTTTTTCTTTGCCTGTGTTGTAGGTGTTAGCAGAGTTTAACAGGATAGCCACCACAGATCTGCAGAATAACTTTTATGGAGCTGTGGATCGCTACACACCGCGCTTGGTCACAATCTTCAAGTCCAAGAAAGGAATGGTTGGAGAGAAATTGGATGAGCTTCTGCAGCAAATTAATACAGGGGTTAGTTTACTGCAGCCTTAATTTTATTTATTATTCCGAGTTGATCATGGTTTTGCTTACAATACCTCTAGCTGTTGTCTAAAGTGTTCTGGGGTTTTGTTGATAAACACTTTAAAGTGTTAGTTCACCCAAAATTACTGTCAGTAATTACTCACCCTCATGTTGTTCCAACCCCGTAATACTTTCGTTCATCTTCAGAACACGAATTAAGATATTTGTGATTAAATCTGAGAGCTGGATCACTCCTTCATAGGCTTCTAAGTAATCGATATCTGCCATTCCAGAAAAGTTATCGTTAAAATAGATATCGTTAAAATAGTCCAAGTGACTACAGTGGTTCAACCTTAAGTTTTATCAAGTGGCGAGAATACTTTTTGTGCGCATAAAAATAAACAAAAATAATGACTTTATTCAACTATTAATTTTCTTCTGTGTGGGCCTCTGAGTGAGTTCACGTAGTGTACTTCAGAATGTAGGCTCACTATTGGCCAACGCTGGTCATGTGTGTGATGCTTGCCAATAGTTCTACGTTCTGACTACTAGCATTGTGTCATAAAATTTAGATTTTTGAGATCGGGATTCGCATGGATTACTTTGTCTTTCTTACCTCTCCGGTGCTTTAAAGTGCTAGATGCCTAGGCTGCCTATGGAGAGACAGAAAGCTCTCAGAGTTCATTAAAAATATCTTCAATTGTGTTCTGAATATGAACAAAAGTCTCTCAGGTATGGAATGACATGAGGGTGAGTAATTAATGACATAATTTAAATCTTTGGATGAAGTAACCCTTTGACAATCTTATTTTAACTGTAGCTTTAATGTTTAATGATCTTGAACTTGATCTTTTTTTCTTTTCTTTTTATTAATTTACTTTTAGAATCAAGCAGATGTGACAGCAATGCGCACTCTTATTCTCCGGGGCTTACCTATCCTGCCTGGTGATGATGCCAGTAACTTCTACAACACCTGCAATGTAAGATCTCATTGTAAACATTTTTTAAAGGGTTACTTCTCCCAAATTTTTTTAATTGCCATTAATTGTACTTCTGTGCTACACTGAAACAAAGAAGAATACATGATAAATACTTAATGGGACATGCATTAAAGGCAGTAGGGCTGGGTAAAAAATATAGATTTCTCGATTTTAATAGATTCTCATTTTTACGAACCGAAATCGATTCTTAAATCCCAAGAATCGATTAGTCATCCTGTTTTCAGTTGATGATGAATGGAACATTGTAGCGTGCTTCCCATCCAATAAATCGCAACAATCTTTGTGCTTGTAACTATTGATATTAAACAAAGTCTCAGATTTCAAATTACGTCCATTTTCTTACGAAATTCAAAAACATAAATACCGTTTTGGCGCTGTGGCGTGAGATCGCTGTGGCGCAGCTCAGCTAAAAAAAAGCAGCAGCGCAGCGTGCACATGTTCTTCTCTTCCGCCTTAAGTTACAGCGTGAAATAAACATGAATGAGCATCTGAAAGTATGTTAAAAGATAGTACAATTTATCAAAATCCGTATTATGTCGCATGGAATCACTCAATCAGTGTTTCAATAGCGGAAAGACGTCTGTAAAACAGCTTTTAAACAATGTCATGTAACGTCACGTTTACCTCAGAAAAACCATATCCAGTGACCATAAACTCGTTAGTTAGCTAGAAAAATCTAGAGAGAAGCATCTTGCTAAATATATGCACCATATTACATGTTCATTATAACTTTTAATGTTCTTCAATATTTATATTTAATGCATGTTTAAATAAATCTGGCAAGTTTTTATGACCGCCACCATTTAAATGTTTATTTCATATAACTTTATTATTATAAAAATAACAAAATTGTGTAATTTAAGTGTTTGTCTACAAATCAGTTAATTTTTACCTTCAAAATTATAGTAGGCAACTGACTCCCATAGTTTACAGCATTATAGCTAAGAGATTTATTTTCCTTTAAAAAAATTGCCATATTGTACCTGATATCCAAAATGATCAATATTAAATCGAATTGCAATCGAAATCGAACCGAATGGCAAGCTTGTGAATCGAAATCAAATTGAATTGTGAAATTTGTGTCAATACCCAGCCCTAGTAGGCAGGGCAGAAACTGACAATTAATCATGCCTTTTCACATTTCCCTGTTGTAATATTTTTATTTGGTTTCATTCAGGCATGTGATGTTGATGAAGCCTGGGCACACGTGTCTGTCGGGGTGTTGACTATTGTTGATGAAGAACCACCTCTCTTTCCAAATAAACTCTACCTTGTCCCAGTGTCTACTGCCATCATTGTAGAGGGAGGTATCATAATGGATAATTTGCAGAATCTGCCTCAGGCATTTTGTGTGTTGTTTGGTCTGTCTTATGCTTTAAATTTAGACTACCCAAAAGAGATGAAAAACACTCTTAACTTCATTCAGAAAGTGATGCTTGGTTTGGGACCGAACAAACTCCCACCAAAACTCCAATCTCTGAAAAATATTCTGTTGAGTTAGAATGTAATCTAATGTGCAAGAGTGATGATGTTTGGCATTATATTTAATTTATGACAGTGGAATTAGATTAATTGACAGAAAAATAAAAGGGAAACTAAGGCACTTGTTTAAAATTGTCAGCCTTTTGGTTCATGAGCAAGTTTAGAGGCTGCCAGTGTGTTATCTTCTAAAGTGCCTGTGCTTCAGAGACATTGCCTTTTAATTATTTAATAAAATATCCACTTGTCAGCTTGTTGGTTCTATATAATTGTTATTTATTGAATTGTTGAAGCTGTTGTTGAGGATGTTAGAGTCAGGGTATAGTACAAAATACATTTATTTTTATATAGATTTTATATACATTTATAATAAATATATATAATATATTGTAAAAGGTTTTTGTTAAAAAAACAAACAAAAAATAAAGTGACTACTATATGCATTATGTTACCCCAAAGCAAGCTTTTGTGGACCACCCCTGTATCAGCTGTTAAGAAAACAAATAAAATAAATTTACCTTTGAACTGTATCATTGTCTTAAATGTATTTGTCCAGTTTTAAATGTTATCTTTGAAAAATTGTGTATTTTCTCAATGATGTATTATAGATGATTGATAGCACTTAAGTTACTGAAGTAAAGTTTACTTGTTCTTTTTAAGGCAATCGGTTTGCATGGTTTTAACAAGTAAACTGGATTGCTTTTGAAGTAAAGTAAACTCAGTAATTCTAAGTTGTGAGCAGAAAACATCAGAGTTAGTACAACTTTCATAAATGAGTAGTTAGGACTACTCACAAAGTATATTTTACTTGAAGTTATTTAGTTATTAAAAATAGTAATTCTGAGTAGTCTATACTAAGACAATTACATCTAAAGTAAAATATCAAGTATACTTTACAAATTTGTTTTAAGTTACTAGAACTCTCTTGTAAGTGTACAATACTAGACAGGCACTTGTTAGTACTACAGACAATTCCTATTTCACTTTACTCATTTTTTTCAAGGCAATCGGTTTGCATGCTTTTTTTAAGTAAGGTTTACTAATTGGATTTTACAGTGTACATTTGTTGTCTGGCTTTATTCACCTGGGCTTGTTAATGTACAGACAAGGTCAAGTTCATCTTGCTGTATACAGTACGCACAGTAATGTTGGAGATTTCAATCTCTGTCTCTCTTTCAGATCGTCGGCCCACTAGAGTTGGAGTGACTTGCTGTAAGGAAGTGTCGAAGGGAATAATCCCTCCTGAAGTTAAACTGATTGGATACAGGCATCAGAATGCTCTGAGTCCGTGTGTGGATGTTATAGTCAAATCACTTTCATTTATATAGCGCTTTTAACAATATAGATTGTTTCAAATCAGCTTTACCCTGATAATAGGAAATTACAGAAACCGAGATTGTTTTGGCTTTACAGCAGCTCTAGAATAAAGCTATTGTCATGTCCAGCTAAAGTTAGTTTTGATTTATTCTGCGTCCTGTCCTTTCACTCGAGTACTGCAATGCTTGTGCATGCTCTTGTAACATCACAAATCTACTATTGTAATGCTTTTTATGGGCTTCCTTCCAAATCTCTTCATAAATTACATTTGGTACAAAATGCCGCAGCTCGAGTCATTACCAAAACTTCCATTTCTGAACATATTTCTCCTGTTTTACAGGATTTGCATTGGCTCCCAGTTAAATTCTGTGTAAGTTCTAAAATTTTGCTTTTAACTTACAAAGCACTTAACAACGTGGCTCCTTCATATCCTCTAGATCTTGTTCTACCCGTATTTTAAGATCGGCTTCTGTACTTGCACTTGTTCTTCCACGCACTCGGACGACTTCTGTGGGGTCACAAGCTTTTGGTTATGCGGCTCCCCATTTCTGGAACTCACTTCCTGTAGAAGTTCGCAACAGTTCTAGTCTTTTTGTCTTTAAATCTCGTCTTAAAACATATCTGATTTTTAGGCTTTTATGTATTATTATTTTCCTTTTTTTTATGTTTGTTGCTGTACTGGTTTTATTAGTTTAGACTACTAAGACCGGAATTATCAATGTTTTATCTATACAGAGGTGAAGGGAAGGAGGCCTTCACAGGGGAGTGACTAGTTAACACTTCTGGACTGCTTGTCATCGTGTCCAGGCGCAGGTCCTTCATCAGATCTGGATCCAGTTGACTGAATGCAGTAAACCTCAAGATAAACAGAGAGACTAATATTAGCATAGACACATCCTTCTTATGATGCAAGTACATCAGGATTTATGGAGTGTTCCCGGTTCCCGGTTATGTGTTTGCTAGGTCAAAGAGATGTGTTTTTAGTCTAGATCTGAACTGACGGTGTGCTTTCCCGGACAATTTTAGGGAGACTGTTCCAAAGGTTTGGTGGTAAATAGGAAAAGGATCGACCGCCAGCATTTGATTTTGATATTCTAGGTATTATCAACTGGCCGGAATTTAGACATCGCAATAGACGTGAAGAACTATAATGCGTGAGCTTTCTCAAGAACTGGGGAGCTAAACCTTTTAGTGCGTTGTAAGTAATCAGCAATATTTTAAAATGTAGATGTTTAATAGGAGCCAATGCAGTGTTGACAGAACCGGGCTAAGAACTCTAGCTGCTGTTTTGGACCAGCTGTAGTTTGTTTATTAAGCGGGCAGGGCAACCACCCATAGTATTACAATAATCTAGCCTTGATGTCATGAACGCATTAACTAACTATTCTGCGTTTATATATTAATATAATTTAGATATATTTTCAAGATGGGGAAAATGTGATTTTACAGATATTAGACAAGTGACTTTCAATGAAAGATTGTTATCAAAGAGCATGGGCGTATCCTGTTTGTGTCCCCTCCACTTTCAAATTCGTTTTGTTAATATTTTTTTAACTAAAATTAATTAAAACGCCTGTTGTTTCTGTCGTTTCATTGCCGACTGTGCCGCACCCGCGATACCTGCTCATTATAACTTTCAGTGAGCTATTTTTAGAGTGTGCACGCGACGTTCCTGGACGTGGACGCGCGCATCGACACAGGTTCGGTCCTGCTCCTCCGCGGTTGCGGCACAGTCAGCGATGAAACGCCAGAAACAACAACAAGTGACTTTAAGCTCGAGTCATATGATCCTGCTCTTATTATTTTTCATGTTTATTCATTTATGCGCGACAAGACTAAAGAGAACGCGCTGCTAGTGAATGTCCTCCTGACACACACACAATGCACAGAAAGACAGATCAGTTCTATTTCGCCACTTGAACGAACAAAAACACACATGTATGCCAAAATGTCCATTTTGTCGAGTATCCTCACAAGAATAGTCTTAAATGAGTTAAATTAAGTCTTAAATGAAAGCAAAGAGTAGTGAGAGAATGCATGAGATCCTGTCAGCAGCCTCAGATCTTAAAGTGACAGCAGCCTCTAATTCTCTCTGTCAGTAAAGTTAACCAAAGAACAAAGGGAACAGAAAAAAATGACTAACTGACTAAATAATGCTTGTAGCTTTAATAAGGATTAATCTATATTTAATTTATATTTATGCAGTGGAGACTGTTTGATAATCTTATTCAATTTCTGTTTCATACCTGTTAGACAGGAAGGCAGGTAAATATGACGTTTATTAGGGGTTTATGTAAGGTTTGTTTTAAGATCACTTAAATTATAAGTTGTTATATTTTTTTGAAGCCTAATAAATGTTTAAAATGGGGGGGATCATTTTCATCGAGACATCAGTACCTATTAATATTAGTGATACTGGCCTTCATTCATAAACAGATGTCATTAAAACAATTATTTTAAATATACTGTCTTTATGTTGTTTCTACTTTACAGTGGAAATTGAGGCTCACGTTATTTACATTTACATTATTTACACACAAAACATTAATGGCTAACATTTTGACTTTATAAAATTATTCTCTAAAGTTTTGGCGATCGGCCCCAATTAACAATATAGAACATATTTTTCTTATACATATAGCCTACTATTCTTTTTGGCAGAATTAATCATTATAATCAAATTATTTCCTGGTTCTCACTCATCACCATAGTCCCTAAATGTATCCAGGAAATGGGATTCAAATCGAAAACATTTTCCTGCATTTTGTGTCCCCCCCACTTCTCAAACCAAAGTTACGCCCTTGTCAAAGAGCACTCCCAGGTTCCTAACCGACAAAGACTTAACAGAACAGCCATCAAGTATTCTAGATTATTACGTGAGTTTTTTTTTTTTTTTTGGTCCAATAATTAGAATCTGTTTTTTTCAGAAACAGTATTAAGAAATTACTAGTCATCCAGTTTTTTTATATCGGCTATGCATTCCGTTAATTTTGTGAATTGGTAAGTTTCGTCAGGGCATGAAGAAATGGAGCTGAGTATCATCAGCATAACAGTGAAAACTAATGCCATGCTTCCTAATGATATCTCCTAAGGGTATGTACAGAGTGAACCGCAACGGTCCTAGTACTGAGCCTTGTGATACGCCATACTGTTGTGTAATATCAAATAGTGAAAGCTCTCCCTACACAGTGACATTTCAAAGTTTTATATGCCTTATATTGTGTTAATTTCAGTGGTACTTTATATCTATCCTGCAGATTCTACACAGAGAAGGATAACTGCTGTGATCCAACTGCATGCAGGATTCATTTCAGATTGAAAGGTACAGCCTTAGTAACCCTTGAGCATAAATTAAAAAAAGTTACACATAGTTCCATAGAGGACAAAAATGTCCATGTCATAAAAATTTGAAGCTTGGGAGCACAGATTTAAGTTTGTTCTCATTTTAATGAAGAACCATGGCAGATTATGGCTGAAGTAAACAATACATTTTAAAAAGTTATATAGGTTTATGAACATATTTTATATAAAATATATATTTTATGAAACCAGTTTAAAACGGCTAGAAAATCGAAGCCATAATTCTAAATAAGTTTGAGGTTGATATCTCAAATTAGCTTTTGGTAAGATTTAGTTTGGGTGCAGTAACAGATTTTCCCCATTGGATGCCAGCAAAATTCCACTGGTGCAAACAGGGATTGGATTTCTTATTTGCAGTCGAGTATTTTTCTCTCAATATTACAAACACTTTTTTTTATAACAATCATACCAACCACACTCTGACATCCATACCAACACACCCACACAATTATCATTGCCTAATTTACCCCAATTAGCTCTATAATATGCCGAAGCAGAAAGCGTGAATAAAGAGTTATTGCTCTAGGCCAAACTTGAAAAAATGGCACCATCTGGTAACAAAATTGTAAAAATTAAAATTTTGAAGCCTTGCCAACAGAATGCAAGCCTCTTAAAGATTGTATCATTTTATAGTTAAATGGCCTTGGGATTAAAAAAAAATTGCCGTTTTAATGAGTTTCAATGGGGACATTTATGTCCATAAGGTGCTGAGAGGAAGTGTTTTTTTTTTTTTTTTGTACCTTGTGCAAAATAGATTCTTTTTTTTTTTAAAGGGGAAATGGCGGTGAAATTAAGTTCCAATAAAAATACACACCTGTGCCAAATGTTATTCAGTTAGCATTAACACGGGCAAAGCGATAAAAAAAAATTAAACTGAAAAAGAAAGAAAAGGCCATAAGGATGCGCAAGATGTCATATTAATGATGCTTATGTATTGATTAAAAAAAACTCGTGATCATCTTTCCTCCAGGTCTGAAGAAGATTGAGGACTGGGCCAATGGAGGCCTAAAGATGCTGCATATCTATCTAAATATGCTGCATATCTATCTATATCAATTTATTGAAAGAGAAAATATATCTCTCATGTATGTTTAAGCATAAAAAGTCCCATTCCCCTTATTCACCGCGCCTCCATCTTGAAAACCAAAACGAGGCTGGGGGGTACACTCTACCGGAAATGCAGTGACAGAGCGCGGCGGCGGGCGTCTGTGTCATAGATATCTGTGTACCTGTGTGGACAACAAACCTCTCATCTCTTCCGGAAATAACAGTGGAGTATGTTGAAAAATGGGCAAATAACGACTGCGAGATTCCCCGGGCTGTTTTGTTGAAAAGACACGGCTAGTCACGGCAGGACATTAGCTGATCAGGCTAGTCTAAAGAGCTACAACTTGCATAACGTTACCAAGCAAGCTCGGGCTAGAGGGTTATGAACAGGCGAAATAATTAACTCACTTTCATGTTTGAATGCCGTTTGTGATCCGATGTGGATTCTGATCACCGTATAAGGTAACTTTAGAAATATTTATAACATTAGCAGCTATACGCGATGCAAAAGACTATGCACGCTAACCATTACCATAGCAAACATAGTAAACGCTTGAAGATTACGCATAGTAAAAAAAACATGGTGAACGATTGAAGAAATCAGAACAATAATAAAGGCTATCACAATCATGTTTTTATTTTATCTGTCAGTAGCCTACGTCTCGTCTCTTTATAGCGGAGTATCATCATAAATTAAAGCAACTTTTTTTTCGGGAGCTTCCTCTGTGTCTCTGACTGAAAATATCTGTAACGTTAGCCAAAGTTACTGGGAGTCGAGAGAGTGCTAAAGCTCATCAGGTTTTATTTTTGGTGGCATATATTTGTAGAAATTATCATTCTTTCTAAATGTGATGCATGTCTTGTAACCTTAACTACCAAATAAACAGAAACAGACGCGACTGAATAAGTGTGTCCTCTTTCTTTCTTTTGTGAAACCTAACAGTAATTTATCTGTGACTAATGTGCAATTTTGACATACACTGTAAAAAATAATTCTGTGGCTTAGTAAATATTACAGAAATATTTAACTTTATTAACTTAATAAAATCTCTGAATATCGTTAACTTGATTGTTTGAGTTAAACATACCAAAATAATTTAGTAAAAATCCAACAGTTCATTTTATCTAGAATTTACAGATATATGTAAGTTTTTTTCAATAAAATTATTTAGTATTTGACTAACCAATTATTTCTTTATAATACACTTAATATATTTGTGAAATTTCTATCAAAAAATATGAGAATGTTTAATTAAACTGATCTGTTTCAAGAAACAAAAAAATATTACTTAATTCAAATCAATATTATTAATATATTTCACACTCTTAAGAAATTTAGTAAGTTTACTCAATTAAAACAATGCACCCCCACCCCACCACCCCACACCCTCTGACGTGACGACAACTCGACGGTTGGTTGATTGGGCGCGGGCTGTTTGAACTCTCCGGTCTCCAGTACAACATCTCTCTTCTCAGCGTCGCAGATTTGGTGCATTTCCTCTGTGAAATTCAGGTTTGTGTATATATTATCTTATCTATACAATCACATTACTGTGCTTTAAATCATTTCATTTAATGCAAAACAGCACACAGAGGCGTAATTCGACACCTAAACAGAGTCGCGCCTGTCTTTACAGTAACGTTCGGTAACGTTATGGTCTTTTCGCGTGATTGAAACGCCTAATAAACACACGACTTTATTCCTTTCTAATGATAATGAATATAATTCATTTGGATGATAAAATGCCCTCAGAACTGTCACTGTTTATTTATTGGCAGGTTATGGAGTCCAGTCGCTCGCAGTCTTTCGGCTATGAGTGGGACGGTATTCAGGACAGCGGCCTAAAATCCCAAGTTCACCCGCAGAGCGCGAGTCCGTCTCCGGGACGAAAACCAGCGCTGATCCGGTGGACATTGGATAACAGACTGGTTGACTACACTTGAATTAGGCTACCTGAATGTTTAAATGTTTCATTTTTACTTCCAAAATGTTTGTTAATTGAGTTTAAATGTAGGCAATATTGTATACATGTTAAAAACAGTGTAAAATGTGCTGTATTGCTGTAGCCTACTCAATGACAATAAAGGCCATGCCATTTAACGTATAGTGCTACTGGTTGTTGTATGAAATAGGCTACTATTTTACAAAGGTTTAGAGGAAATAAAAGAGGTTAATATTACTTATAAATAAAAACAGTTAATATTACTCATAAATATTGTTTTTTAAATGTTAAATTATACTCAATTTTATTTCTTAATGTACCAGATGCAGTTACTTAGATTTACTTAATTTTTTTACTTGCATTTACTCAATTCGCACAGTATATTTCATTGATTTCACAGCTTTAAAATTTACTCAATTTTTTTGAGTGTAAAAATGTTTCACCAAAAAAATTGAGTAAATAATAGTTAAACTTTTTACAGTGTACATTAATTCATGATCAATGTCACTTTTTATTGTAAACCTGGCTGTAGTAAAACATCGATGCTTGGGTGTGTGTGTGTGTGTGTGTGAGTGAGTGAGTGAGTGAGTGTGTGTGTGTGTGTGTGTGTGTGTGATATTCAAGTAAACAACAAAAATGCCAGCAAACGGTCGCTTTTCAGTCGTTTCCAGTGATTTCTTTTTGATTAGTTTTCTGATAAAACTTCCGTTTGTTGGTAAAATGATGGGTTAGTGGGACGTTGTTCCATAAAGGCCTGTTACGGGCGTTAAGATAGCGTTATTACTGTAGCCTATAGGGCCACCGTTACTTCCGTACCCCACAGCCTCGTTTTGGTTTAAGCTGGTGACGTAGGTGAATAAGGCGAATTAGATACCCTAGCTCATGTGAAAGTAAAAGTAGTTTCACTTGAATTGTTTTGTTTTATCTGCTATAAAAATTAAAATGGACTTTTGCAGAAAAAAAAACTTTCATACAGCCTTTTGTCTGTAACAGTATGGACTGTATTTAATCATATTTAAGCTAAAACATTAAAGAAATGGTATTTCGCCGATTCTAGGGGAATTTTCGTTTTTAGGTAAAACATTTCTCTACATACTAATTGTTACAGTAATAGAAAGTTCGCCATCTAATAAATTTATGTGATGTATGTAAGTCAAATAGAATGCAGACTGAGAAAAGAATGCGAAAATTCAGTATATCCACCTTATTCTGCTCTAAACAATGCGCGCCGCCATGACGACGACTCCGGTTGCCTACTTCCGGTTTGCACTGTATTAGCAGTGAGAGAATGAGTTCAGGCTCTATCTATGTGCTGCTGTTGGTTGATTTTACAATTCAAAGAAGATAAAAAAAAAACTTTAGAAACTGGGTGCTTTGAGCATAAGATTAAAAGGAGAGAATGCCTATGTCCGGTTCGGATCAGCTACATTCAGTGCCAGAGAGTAGACGTTTTTGGTTAGCTGCGCTAAAACTGAAGCATCCAACGAAAAAGGTGTAATACGTTACCAGTATGGATTGGCATTTCAAGCAAAAATAATATTCGAAGATCGCTGGGTATTATTCAAATATTATTCGAAAATAGCACCCCTCCATCATGCACACATAGCCTACATATTTTTAAATATATATATATATATATATATATATATATATATATATATAAACTAAACATACTTTTTATATTTAAGTTTCACAATATAATGTTTTTTATTATTTGTTTATTTATTTCATCTATGTTGATTATATGAAAAGGGAACCGCATGAGATGAGTCAGATATGATCATAATGCCCAATATATCGGAAAACATTTGGAATGGCTCAGACATGATTTTGACCACTTATTAAGTTTTGTTTTGTAGAAAGCCTTTCTGTAAAGTGAAATTCGTTTAGTTAAAATTGTATCTTCATTTGTATCAATGTTGTATCCACAAATTGCCTAGAATAATAAATATGACTGACAAATATAGCGCGTCTTATTAATAAACGAAACTCAGCGTATAAGTTAGGCTACTTGCCTCACATACATGAGAAGTATATAGAAAGCTTGAAATGTGTACTTTTAAACAAAATAATTAAAAACGAGCAGAAATGGGCTGCTCTCTGCTTATGTAGGTTAATTCGTATGAAGTGTGCATTTCTCTCTAGGCGCGTTCACTACTGCAAAGATGGCGAGTCAGCATCATCAAATTTATCTTTGCAGTCGATACTTACAGAAAACACTAGTTATTAATAAACAATTCAAATGTTTAATGCATAATCATTACTTTTGCCGTTTTTTTTTTATTCTGGCAAGCTTATGCGTGCGTTGTGATGCAGAATAGGCAATATTACGAAAACGCTCATTATGGTTTAGTATTCTCTCCCATATAGTATACATAACTTCCAACCACAACTTCAGTCGTGCACGGGCAGGGGCAGCCCTACTTATTTATTTAACATATTTTCTAATCAGCACATCACTGCGGCGTTCTGAGCAAGCGGCGCAATCTTCATAAAGCTTAGAACCGGAAAAGGACAACCGGATTCCGGTTCAAACCCGCTATGAATCATGGGTAAATTCGCTAACCAGGAAAAAGGTGGATAGCCACCACTCTAGACTCCAATAGAGTGCTGATTTTTCTGCACGTACACAACAATTAACTCGCCCAATAACGATAAGCTATCATGAAATAACAGAACAATACCAGATTTTGGTGATACAAACTCACAAAACAGAAAATGAAACGTTGTAATAATATTTCTCTTTGTTTAACCTGTTACACTTGCATAATGTTGGGTAGCCTATTAGCTAGATATAATGTAACTATGGGCTGCAACTATAAAAGACTTCTTAACATTACACACTCTGGCAGTTCCATGTGATTGTTTCAGATACATTGAAGCCTACTTTACTGAATGAATAAAACAACATTATACCAAGGTAGCCTTAGCTACTAACCATGTGACATATGGACATGGTGACTATATAGGCCTATGGTTCTAAGTGTCATATACAATCTGTATTGTGAAAAGCGCTATATAAATATATTTGACTTGACTTGACTCATAAAAAACGTAATACAATACTTTTAGTGTTTTCGTGTAGCTACAGTTAGTGTTGTGGTCTTTGTGTTGAGAAAATGTATAGCCTCGTTCACAAGATCTGCACGAGCAGGTTGTTGTGAATTATTTCTTATCAAGTGAAAAACTCAGAAGCGGAGACCAGGAGACGGTGGAAGTGTTATTTTTTCAAGCAAAAGTTCTTTATTGCGCGTCACTGTAGTCGTTCCAGCATCGTCTGACTAATGGCGCTTTTCCACTGCATGGTACGGTACGGTTCGGTTCGGTACGGCACGCTTTGGCGCTTTTCCACTGCATGGTACGGTACGGTTCGGTACGGCTCACTTGTGGTGCGTTTCCACTGCATGGTACGGTACGGTTCGGTACGGCTCACTTGTGGTGCGTTTCCACTGCATGGTACGGTACGGTACGGCTCGCTTTAAATGGGACCTGGTCTGTTGAGGTTCCATTCGTATACCGGTACTAAAATGTGACGTGAAACGCTGCAGATCTCTGATTGGTCAGACAGACAGAATCGTCACTACCAGCGTCATTGGATTTATTGCTCGTCACTGTAGTCGTTCCAGCATCGTCTGACTAATGGCGCTTTTCCACTGCATGGTACGGTACGGTTAGTTTCGGTACGGCACGCTTTGGCGCTTTTCCACTGCATGGTACGGTACGGTTCGGTACGGCTCACTTGTGGTGCGTTTCCACTGCATGGTACGGTACGGTACGGCTCGCTTTAAATGGTACCTGGTCTGTTGAGGTTCCATTCGTATGGTACCGGTACTAAAATGTGACGTGAAACGCTGCAGATCTCTGATTGGTCAGACAGACAGAATCGTCACTACCAGCGTCATTGGATTTGCGACACGAGACACTAAACCCACACCGCTAGCTTTAAATAACCAGTAGACAACAGCCAATGCGGTAGCACCTGTTTTTTACTCTTGAAAAGAAAGAGATCAAAACTTTAAAAAATAAATGGCTGAATCGTGGTCGAGGTGCAGACGTTCCTCTCGTTGGTTGCCGAGGAGCGGGGGCAAAACGGAATGAAAAGGTGTTCCAAGAAGTAGCTCAGCTCTTAGCCGCACACGGCTATCACCGGACCTACAAACAGTGTAACGATCAGTCCCACCCACTTTGAAGGGGTACTAACTGCAGTGGAAAAGCAACCGAGCTAAAGCGAACCGAACCGTGCCGTACCGAGCCGAGTCGTACCACGCAGTGGAAAAGCGAAGCGACGAAGTGCCGCGCCGAGTCGAACCGTACCGTGCCGAACCGAGCCGTACCATGCAGTGGAAAAGCGCCATAAGGGAAAGGTTCCCTTACAATTTATACATTTAGAGGGGGAGGAGTTTACATTGAGGGGGAGAAATTCTGAAACAAAGTATGCAAATGAAGTAGGAACACATCCTACTCTGAGGGCATTACCAATCCAATGGAATCAGCATGACTATTCAAATGTTGATAGTGGCCAGAACCTCTGGTTCCAAAAAGCCATCCCAGAGCCATTAAAGAAAGTCTCAGTGATCCGACTCATTTAACTTACAATAGAGAAAACAGGATTTGCCAGATTCTCTTGCTGGAAACTGTTTCAGAGCTAATATCATTTACCATCCTAACCTGAAATGCTAACTTCAACAAACAGAACATTCTTAGTTTATATACTTTGGTATTGGAAACCTAAATAAAACATTTAATAAATTTGTAATCCTTCAAGGTGTTGAACTTGTCTTGAACCTATTACAAATAAAATCTTCATCGCTGACAAACGCGATAAGCGGATTCAGGTTGTTTCAGTTGATTTTTAGAAACACTTCATCTAGAGATCTTTTTTGTTTTCAGTTACGGTTTTACAGAGAGACGCCCAAATAGAACCAACTCAAAAGCGCGATTCAATCAAACTTTAATTCATGTAGGCTAATAATCTTTTCATCCTTATTATTTATATAGTTAAAGCTGCAGTCCGGCGTTTTTCCTCTTTGTCGCCATCTCTGTTTGAAATCTGTAATTGACCCTTCGCAAAGACCCGCCCTCCTTAGTTACTGTCGCTATGTTCCGACAAGCTATGCTGCTCTCATGCTCTCACCATGTTCTCACGCAGTGAAAAATACATCGCGGAGCAGAGAGGAGACTGACAACACGCGGACAGACAGGACAGACCAGGTTACTTTTCGGTTACTTTTGATATTAAACATATTAAACAAAGTCTCAGCTTTCAAATGTGGTCATTTTTTGAAAGAAATTTAAACAATAAATACCGTTTTGGGGCTCTTTAATGTGCCGTGACAGATCGCTGTAGAGCATCCGTTAAAGCTGCTCGTGATCCGATCATCTCTTCCTTCTAGTTCATTTATAGCATCAAATAAACATGAACGAACATAAGAAGTAATGTTGTTTTAACCGCGGAAAGGCGTCAGTATATTCATTTTACCAAGTTAAAATCCTCCTAACTCTACTGGCTGCTTTTTCGAACAAAATGGCGGATGGCGAAGTATGATTGGTTAGAACACCTGTCAATCAAGCTCCACGCGAAGGGTCAATTGCAGTTATTCGCGGAATTATTAATTTTGCGTGAGTTGTGCCTTGGCATGTATCGAAAGCCTATCGAAAGCCAAATGGTTCAGAATTCGCGTGCTTTTGATCGCCGTGTAAATATTAAAACGCCGTCTTCATAACGGCGCCAGGCGTTAAATAAGCGCCGTCAGGCGATAAGTTAACGTCACACGCCGCCACGCGTTAAAATAACGACACTCGCCGATAGATGTTAAATTGACGCCACACGCCACTCAAAATGCAGATTTGTGAGCTCATCTACATGGCCCCTCCTCTTCTGAGTTTGAGGACTCTACGGCAAGTCGGAAAGGACAACCCAGTTTCAAAATTCAGAGCGCGAAAATGGCAAGGAGAGAATTTGTTTTGCGGTGTAAACACACTGTAAATGACTGCACTCGCCTTTTACTCTCTGATAATCCAGGGCCTGATGTTTTTCATTCATCATTGACTAGGTAAGGATTGATTTAAAGACAATATATTTGCACTAGTGGCTGGTGGGTATAAATTGTAAAAAAAATGATTTGCAATGCAATTCTATTGGTGCGTTCACGTGCTATGGTAATTATGGTAACGTTAAATACCAAAAGCCGACGTGGTAAATGCACATGAATACCCCCTCATGTGGTATTTTCCACGGGATAACTCGTAAAACATTTTGATGGACGAGTTGCCGAGATGAGATATCCTTTGACCTATTCAAAATGGCGGAGAGCAATGCAAGAGTCGTGAATGGTAAACTATTCATGATCTAGAAAATATACCGCATTTTATTTACCGTTTGAGTTTTGATAAATCATTTTCTTGCTGTAGCAGATGACTTAAGAAATCAAAAATAGTTTTAGCTGAATAACAGGTCTGGATCTCCATCTTTTGACCACATTATGACAACAAAAGCACTTGAACGCAACAGTATCAGTTCACAAGTAGAAAATATTATATTTTCCATAGCACATGAACGCACCATACTGGCCATAATATATAACGTTTTAATCTTCTCCTGGTTTAAGATAATACCTGTCTGTGAAACTGGGCCATAATGTTAATGTTGCCTATTCTACTGGTGTTGGACCACCTTGCTGTCTTTCTAGTAAAAAAAATTCAAATGAATAATATATATATATATATATATATATATATATATATATATATATATATATATATATATATATATATATATATATATATATAACACACACACACACACACATTTTACACTATATATTGATTTAATAATAAGACATTTTTTTTACTTTTCAGACTTCAAACCATGCTGAGGAGCCTGGAATGGGCAAAGGGGAGGCTTCTAAATGCTCAGGCAGCAGATGAGACATCCATGAAGTCTCAGATTTGATTCAGGAGATTCAAACTTCTGAGCCGAGAGCGCTGCAAGGTAAATGCCATCAAACTGTTTTGCACTCAAAAATAAAGAATTAAATGGGGCACTAGGGACAGCCATTTGTTGTGGTGTCCAAAACCTTAGTGGACTTTATCGGGTCTCGCTATCTTACTGCTATCTTCTACGGGACTATATATTAGTGTACTAGTGTAGGGAATAGTAAATGAGGGTATAGGGGTGATTTCAGATACAATCTTTGATTAGCTGAATTAGGTGTGTTTAATTAAGGTTGGAGCTAAACTCTGCAGGGCAGTGGCCCTCTAGGAATTGCTTGGGCCTTTTGAACTATAGGAAAATTAGTATATAGTCAACTGGTTTCCTAATCAAGTGTTTTATAAAAGCAGTATATTATAATTTTTAAACAGAAAGTACTGGATATCGACCTCCACTGAACAGTAATGGATCCAGAGGTGCACCGTCTTATGCCATTACTCAGGATCAACTGTCATTTCTGTTGTCTTGTGGCTTCACTGTAACACAGATTGCAGAAATTTTACACACCTCTGTGTCCACAGTTAAATGACGATTAAGGTAACTTTTATCACATATTGACTGCAATATCACATATTGACATACATCCATTGACTGCACACATTATACATGATCATTATACAAGAGAATAAAATGTCATCTGTTTGGTCACTGATATGACTGGTCACTGGTGGCCTCATATCATTTGATCATAATAGGAGAAAAATGCTGAGTGCATCTTTTGCTTATTTTACAACTCCTAGTAAATGTTAAAATACTTGTATATATCTTTTCAGGTGCTTCAATCTGTTGCAGTCTGCTGCATACTCTGACATATCTGATGTAGACTTGGACGAAAAGATCAGGGACCTAGTGGCTGGAAATGATCAACTTGGATCAGAGGCAGTTCGAGCACAACTGAGAGCAGAGGGAATTCTGGTTCAGAGATGCAGAGTGAGGAGCAGTATGCATCGTGTTAACCCAAGGGCTGCAGCTCTCAGAGCAATGTGTCAGCGTCTACGTAGAAGGTCCTACCGTGTTGCAGGACCTAATTCTTTATGGCATCTGGATGGAAACCACAAACCAATAAGGTAGGTTTTATGTTACTTTTTCTTAAAGGAGCTGTATGCAAGAAATTAATTTCAATTAATCATGAATTTTCCCTGATATGTCACTAGACATTAAGAAATCATGTTCATTTCAAATACTTATATCACTGACAACTGTAGTCCGGCCAGTCCGGCCTGCAATTTTTGAAGTCGCAGCCCTCAACTGATGTTGATGTTGTGTTTTGTTCTGATGCGTCACCCTCGAGTCATGGGGTAAGGGGGGAAACACCCTAATTTGAAAATGATTGCAGTTCCAGTTTTGGCCACAATCTTGCATACAGCTCGTTTAAATATTTCATTATGCCTAAACCAATCTATTCTTTTGTCTTTTTAGATGACCACTTTTTGCCACACTTTTAATTAAAGAAAAAAAGTTTTAAAGTTTTAAAAGTTTAAACTTAAGAATTCATTAATTCATTAATGTCAATGTATATGATTGCTATTTAATTATGTATTTGTGTTAATTAGATGGAGGATAGTCATTCATGGTGCCATTGATGGCTATAGTCGTCTCATCACCTTTCTCCGTGCCTCCAACAACAATCGTAGCAGCACTGTCATGGATTGTTTCTTGGATGCCATTTCGAAATATGGTGTCCCTTCCAGAGTAAGGACTGACCATGGTGGAGAGAACAACGCCGTGTGCCTGTTCATGAACTTGTTCAGAGGCACTGACCGAGGTAGTGCTATTAGAGGAAGGAGTACACACAATCAAAGGATTGAAAGACTTTGGGTCGATCTGTGGCGTGGCGTGTCAAATGTGTACTATGACCTTTTCAATTTTCTTGAGAGTGAGGGCATTATAGACGTAGATAATGAAATGCACATGTGGGCTCTGCATCATGTCTACATCCCAAGAATTAATAAAGACTTGACAAATTTCTCACACCAATGGAACAATCATGGTTTGCGAACCGAGAGACACCAGTCGCCCCTGCAAATTTTTGTCCGGGGTTGCCTGGCACAACAGAGGCAGCCGAGTACTGCAGTGCGGGAAATACTTGCACCGAGACCCTCAGGTTCCAGTGGAGGAGAGAGTAATCCAGCAGAACAAGTTGGTGGTGAGGGTCGCTCTGTATCAGATGCACCTCATGTGCTTTGGCCTGAACGGGTTACATTACCTCCAAACCAGTTCACTGTGACTGATGCTGAGATGCAACAACTCGCTGAACAAATTGATCCTCTTGGAGGCTCCCGGGAAAATCTTGGAGTAAATGTCCTTAAAGATGTTCTTTCTTTTGTGGAAAATCTAAGACCTTAAAATGGCTTTAAAATGAATAGTTAACTTCAAATAAAAAATTCTGTTATCATATCAAAGTTATTTCAAATCTATGAATTTTTTCTCACAACACAAAGGAAGATATTTGAAAGAATGTTGGTAAGCAGACAGTTGATGGACCCCATTGACTTCCATAGTATGAAAAAAAGAAAGTAAATTATGACACAATTTTCATTTTGAAGTGAACAAATTCTTTAATCGCGTTAAAATAGTGTTTAAACCTTGGCAGTGTTGCTGGTCCAACTGCAACCTATATCAAAATGTGTTTAAATTGGAATAGAGCTAAACTATTTCTGCTTAATTCCACAAAAAAAGTGTTTGATTAAATTCACTAGAATATTTTTAATGTGCAAATATAAGTGTTTTTATCTTGTCATATACCTTGGTTTTTCTAAGTACAATAACATGTATAATATATCACAACATAAATCACATCGGTAGTGACATCAATAAATGTTTACTGTAATTGATGAATTTCATTTTGCGTACTTGGAACACATTCATATACAGATAATAGATATCACAAGACAGATCAGAAGGACAAAATTGAAGGACAAAACATCCGCAATACCAACAAGTCCATAACATAACATTCAAACACAAACGAATTTAAAACAATTCATTACTCCAAAAGTGAGGGATTACAAAACTCAGCAATCACAAAACCGTAGTAAAAATGTATATTAAATGCACACTAAAGTGTCCATAATATATCATTCAAACATAAATGAATTTAAAACAATGTTAAAACAATTCATTACTCAAAGTGGGGGATTACAAAACTCAGCAATCACAAAACAGTAGTAAAAAATGTATATTAAATGCACACTAACGTGCCCATAATATATCATTCAAACAAACGTATTTAAAACGGTCTACATTACTCCAAAAGTGGGAGATTGCAAAATACCACTTTCCATACTTTCCCTGAACAATTCATAGCTTTGATGGATTGGCAGCCTCAAGACAATGCTGCAGGTATTTGCTTCGGGGAAAATTCTAACGGCCTCATTCTCTTGAGGGTGTAGAAACTCTAATTTTGGTTCCACTGGAAACCCTAACCTTGGAATGGCAGTGGATCCTGATGCGAATCCAAGAATCTTCTCCAAGGTGAGTGGGTATGCAGTTCCCTCTAATAAAAATGAACAGGAAAAAGTCAATGACCATTTCGTAGATATAGAATGGCCATGAAATAGTTGTCAAAGTTTACTGGCCCTCATGTTGTTCTAAACCCATATATATATATATATATATATATATATATATATATATATATATATATATATATATATATATATATATATATATATATATATATATATATATATTTTTTTTTTTTTTTTTTTTTTTTTTTTTTTTTTTTTGTGACAAGTTAAATGACAAGGTCAGGCTAAAATGCCAGTCTAGCTAAAAAAAAAAAAGAGGACAAAAAGCTTTAATAAAGTAGCCCAGGAACAGGCAAATTTTTTGTCAATGTTTGTTAGTTAGTTAGTTAGTTAGTTATTGTTAGTCAATAACAAACTTGTCCTTCACCATTAGCTCTAGTACCTTATTTGTACTGTCATTCATATTTGCCACACTGTAAGTTACACGATGTTAACAATATATTATGGTAGAACAGATTACTAACGATAAAAAAAGATTCAGACAGAATAGATTTTGATAGACAGGCAGATGACAGGTGACAAGGAATAAATGTGTGACAGATACGACATGAGAAAGATAAATATATAAAAGGTAGCTAAGTGATATATATATATATATATATATATATATATATATATATATATATATATATATATATATATATATATATAAATTAGAAAGATAGATATTAGATGATAGATAGATGGATAGACAGACATATAGATCCAATATAACTACAGTATGATCATACCTTCCACTTCTATGAGCCAGTCCCTCCAAAAACAGATTGTTCTACTCTCCAGTACTCTCCTGTTGCTGCCAACTGGAGAAAGCTCTGCTTTGAACAAAGCAGATAAGTCTCTGGCCAAAACTGGCTTCTCCTCATTCATAAATAGCTCTTTAAAGAGCTCAGGGTGCTTTTGCATCAAAGGCAAAAGCCCGAGACACTTCAGGCCCTCTTTAAATCTAGATTTTAAAAAAAACAAAAGCACACCATATGACACATTGTCAAATTAATACTGTTAATTTGTCAGGTGTAAATATCTGTACATTCTTATACTCACTGATCCAAGGAATCCCTCAGCCTATTATCAAGGAAGAACTTTGTGGCCGATTCCACCAAGTCGTCTCTCTCCTCTAAGGTTTGGATGTGCCTTAGAGACCCCAACATCGCCAATTGGTCAGATGCCTCCATAATAGCACACTGGGCATCAGCTACATTATGTGCTGACTGGATCTAAATTGAGAAGGAATTTAACACAAAATTAGCATTCAAATTCAGAAAGAAACAAAATATTGTTAAATATTTTATGCACACAGCTTTTTTTTAGGGGATAGTTCACCCAAATATGGAAATTTTCCCATAATTTATATTAAAAAGTATTTTTATAACTTTATAAACTAGCCTCCAAAGTGGTCATACACATACCACACAAGACAAGTTACGGTAGAAGCACTACAGTAGGGTGCACTTTGACCCAATAATATAGGTTCTCTCACACTGCCATCCGCTGCACGGCTTAACTGAAAATCATACCGGAAGCTAGTTATTTTAGTACATAAATTTTTAAATATGCATATTTTTTCTTACATAAATATCACTTTAGAAAGCCTTTACCCCTGGAGTCATGTGGATTACTTTTATGTTTGATGGATGTGCTTTTTTAGGCTTTAAAATACAGTGCCACATTCCCTAACATTACAAAGCTTGGAAGAGCTAAGATAGTCATGTACACCTAGAATGGCCTGAGGGTGAGTTAATCATGGGATAATTTAAATTTTTGGGTGAACTCTCTTTAAAGTTAAGGTTAGCAATTCCTGCATTCAAAGATATTACAACTGTTGCCTGAATACCAGAAATATAACAATGCAACAGCTAGCCTAAATTAAAATATTTAATGCATACCTTGATCATCTTTTCTCTGAAGTCATAGTCTACAATCTGTTGAATGTCTGGTACTGGTGGCTGAAGGTTGCACACCTGACAGAACAGTCTTTGTGAAAAAAAAATGTGGCTCCACACCACCATGTATCAGGCACACAGCTATCATCTGTCCAACTAGTTTGTACATTCCATTGTACAATGCTGTAATGCAAATAGGAAAATAATTATTATGTCTATAAACGGTGCTTAGAAAGTGTGTGCTGCTAATGGGGTGTAAACTGGTATTGACTCACGTGGGCACTAGGTGTTAACTTAAAGGAACACGCCGACTTTTGGGGACTTTAGCTCATTCAACGGATCCCCCAGAATTAGATAAATCCATACATACCCTTTTCATCTCCGTGCGTCCCGTAACTAAGCCTAGCTTAGCACAAAGACTGGAAGTAAATGGCTTCAGATAGCATACTGCTTCCAATAAGTGACAAAATATCACCAACATTTTTCTATTTACATGTTGTGATTTGTATAGTCATATAAATAGGAAAATGTTGGGCGTTATTTTGTCACTTATTAGGATTAGTATGCTAGCTGTATCCATTTACTTCCAGTCTTTGTGCTAAGCTAGACTACCGGTGTGTGCGTCAGACAGAGTTACAGCACGCACGGAGATGAATAAGGTATGTATGGACTTATCTAACTCTGGGGGATACAGTCAATAAGCTAAAGTCCCAAAAAGTCAGTGTGTTCTTTTAAAGATGTTTTGTTTAAAGCTGTAATGACATTAAGTGTAAAAATGTGCAGAATTACAGGCAAATTATCAATGAGGTAAACACTTTTTCTACAATGTTTAATGTAACACACAAAAAATAAACATTAGACATTAGGTTACCTTTGGAATTGCAGGCAAGAGTTTTATTCCAGTCTTCTCCATCAAATACTTCACATGAGTGAATTTCCCTCATCAACAAAGTTAAAAATTCTCGAGTAGGACCACCCTCATCAGCCGCCCCCTCGCCAATTCCATCAGCGTCTCTAAATACAACGTCCAATTTAGACTCAGGGTTAAATCGCTGACGTCGAAAAGCTCTAATACCACTTTCTAGGATGTTGCATCTTGTGGTATTGATTTGGTTGGAAGAAGGTGCAAATGTAAAATCCACTTTGCTTAGCATTGTAGTTAATGTCAACTACAATTTAACAGCCTGTAGTGTGCACACTGAGCAGTGTTCATTTCATCTGGGCAAACCCATGTGGGGCCTACATGGAAACCGGGTGCAAAACTGGCTGGGTCCCAGTTAGATAGCCCAGGTCAAACCCATGTGGGCCCCACATGGCTCTGCAGGCTGGGTTGTTAGCATTCCCATTCATGTGCAGATGCTTTCTCCAGATGATAATTTTTTTGAGAAGAAAAAGTAAAATTCTTGAAAAATATCTCTAGTAAAATGAAATACATAGGACTTTTTATTTAAAGTAACACCAGTAACTTTTCCTCTTCGGTCGACCTACTGGTTGGAAACGAAATTGTCCATTGCTGCTGTCGTAAATAATTTAGCCTACCGTCGCACGCACGCTCGCTGTTTATCCAGCACCGGCTTTAGAATGAACGATGTCCACAGACAAGGTAGAGTATGTTACATGATTTCATGAAAGGATGATGTATTGCGACATCAGAAACGAAGAAAAACGAAATAATGACTATTGTAGCGCTTGACGTAAAGCAGTCGAATTTTGTAGTTCTTTTTGTGGTCGGGTTACTACCCGAAACCCGAAGTTACATAGTGCCAGTAAAAGCGATACAGACCACGTCAGGCTATGGCAGACGTGTCATTTCACTTGTTTTAAGTCGATGTACCATCACAAGGGTCTTGGAAATATATTATGAAGGTTGAAAAACTACATAGTGTTACTTTAAAGGGGCCATGAACTGCATTAAAATTTTCCTTGATCTTTCGACAGTTAAAAGTGTCGACTTAAAAGTGGTCGTTATACTATTAAAATAAATATCCTGTAAGTTCCAAAAATTCCTTGCTATTCCAAAAACAGCTTTTATTGAAACTGAGGCTAGAAAACGACAGGATCTCAAAAGTGGAGACGTATGACGTCACAGGGCAGCGAAACAATTTGAATGCCTCACCATAGCATTATTTGTTGGTATTCCTTACATTTCACTCTGGATTTTTTGGTAAATTAGTCGCAATTTCGATGGAGGCTTTGCAAACAGATTTTGGATCTGCCTGCAACGCCAAGTAACCAAGTTTATTCTATCTAGGGTATGCCTGGGGTACGTTCAAGCTCAAAACGGTACGCAACGTTTTGCTTCGGTTTCGGGTTGAACATGTTTCCTGGAAACGATGTGCAACGGGTTTTGAAGTACGTTTTCTCTTGTTTGGTGGGTGTGTCAAAAATGTCAGCCCAATCAGCAGCAACATGTATTTTAACCACGCTGTATTAAAGTTCAACTGGAAATGCGAGGCAAATGTTGGATCACAATAATTAGGAACCACAGTTTCCGCAAATCCCTTCACTCGATTGGGATGTTCTCTTTTATTCTAGACGGCAAGGGCATGTGACTGTAACATTGAGCGTATTTTGCAGTTTTAAACACATATTTATACCGATTTCATCAGGCTCTGAATGGCCTTCTCAGCTCCCATATTGGGTAACACTTTAGAATACTGTATCTTACTTGTATAACTAAGGAAGTATTGAAGAACTAGTAGGTAATTCTTCATTAACTACTTCTTCACTGCTGTTAACTACTAAGGAAGATGTGTTAACTAATCAGTATGTAATAGCATTTTATGATTGTGTTAAGTTACAGTTAGTTAATCAATAGCTAATGAATTCTGTCATACCTCCTGAAGAACTACTACTAATTATCTACTAATTAAGGTTCAAGAAAAATAACTAAGAAGTAACTAATGAACTGTCATACAAAACTAAACTCAGATTAATTTTATATTTTATATACAGTACTGTGTGTGTCTGTTTTCCTCAGCATAGAATGCCATTGAGTAAATTCATGTATTTTAGGCAACAACTGAGAGGAACTGAAAATATACGGAACTTATTAGTAATTAATAAAGAATTATTAGATAATTCTTCAGGAATTATTTATAACCTGAAACAGTATTCTAAAGTGAAAATATAGGGAACCCATTAGTAATTAATAAAGAATTATCAAATAACTATTCGGGAATTAGGCTACTTATAACCTGAAACAGTGTTCTAAAGTGAAAATATAGGGAACATATTAGTAATTAATAAAGAATTACTAGATAATTCTTCAGGAATTACCTATAACCTGAAACAGTGTTCTAAAATGAAAATATATGGAACCCATTAGTAATTAATAAAGAATTACCACATACTTCTGACTCAAATAAAACTTACTGTAAAAAAACACTTAACGTAATCACCGATAACCTTTGTAAAATACACTACAATGACTCGTTTAAGCTACATGATATCTTCCTTTATTTCAGATGATAATTTGTTTTAACGTATACTGCCTACATTTAAACTCGTTTAACAAACATTTTAAAATCATAAGTTAAACCTTTAAAATTAATTCAAGTAATCAACTGGTCTCGTATGATGGTAGTTCTTCAGGAGGTATGACAGAATTCATAGTTATTGATTAACTGTTACTTAACACAATCATAAAATTATATTAAATACTAATTAGTTAACACATCTTCCTTAGTAGTTAACAGCAGTGAAGAAGTAGTTAATGAAGAATTACCTACTAGTTCTTCAATAATTCCTTATTAGTTTGGCTATGCAGTAAGTAAGATACAGTATTCTAAAGTGTTACCCCATATTGCAACTCTTGCGTCATCAGAATAGGGTGTTCAACGCACCACCATTACCATTTAAAAAGAAAACGTTTTACACCTTTTTGTCGGGGCTGAACTCAGCTTCGTGAGAGTGCAGAAATTGCGACAGACTGACTGTCATCTGCTCAATGCTCATCACTGCAACCTTTCATGTGATGGAATAGATCTAAAATTCTAAATATAATGAATCAACACTTTTCATTCATTAATATCGATCGCTGTAAAAAGTAAAAACGTAGTAAAAGTTTTCGAGAGAGTTCCACGTGTAATCCTAGCTATTTATATGAAAAAATGTCAGCCAATCACAGGAGTGGGTGTTTACACTGAAGTTTCACACAGACACGCCCCTTCAAACAGAGCGTTCAAATCAGAGGATAACATCTTTTAAACAAACATCATGCAATAAAATAAGAAGATATAAACTCTGTCATTGCTGTCTTGTGGTGAGAATTTCCATCTGTTGTTCTCTGAAATGATCGCACACTTTCTGGACCTGCTGTAGTCACAACAGCACATTTCTCCCATTAGTGGTTCATTGTGGTAAAGCACTATGTGTGAAATGTCCATTGTGACTGACAACTATGAAAAACAAAATGTGGTTGACGGTAACTAAACTATATGGTTGGCATTAAAATCATTTAGGACTCAAAAGTCATTGCCTACACATCACCCGCAAGCAAATGCATCCAAAATTTGTCAGCCCCGAAAAGTTATTAAAGACATTGTTAAAATAGTCCAAGTGACTACAGTGGCTCAAGTTTATCAAGCAACAAGAATACTTTTTCTGCGCAAAAACAAACAAAAATAATGACTTTATTTAAACTATTTCCTTCTCTGTGGGTCTCAAGTCCGTTCACGTAGTGTAACAGCGTAGTGCTTCTGTGTTGTACATCACACGTGGGCTCACTATTGGCCGACGCTGGTCATGTGTGCTGGTCAACACAGAAGCACGCTGTCCCTTACGAAAATTAACCATGGTTTTTTTGTAGTAACTCTGGTTTTTTCGTAGTAACCATGGTTTTACTATGGTTTTTGTAGTAAAACCATAGTAACTACAAAATGAACCATAGTTTAACTATGGTTTTTGCAGTAAAACCATAGTAACTACAAAATGAACCATGGTTTTACTACAATAGCCGTGGTTAAACCATGGTCATTTTGTAGTAACCATGGTTTAACTATGGTTTTTGCAGTACAACCATAGTTACTACAAAATGAACCATGGTTCTCTTACGAGAGGTTCTCTCGTATTGCGTAAGCTAGCTTACGCTACGCAATACGCGGAAAGATTCCATCTTTCTGAGAAATTGAAGCCAAAAATTATCCTATAATTTTGTATCCATTGTCAACGCAGTTCAGCTGCAGCAGACCATGAGAAGGCTAGCTAGCCGCTCATTGGTTCGCTCACGGAGAACTGCTTAAGCCTATGAGGGAGCGCGGATGAACCCGCGACCAATGAGAGTCTGACTCGCTCTCCCTACGTCACCGCCCCCGAAGCGGGCGTGGACGAGGCTATAAATACCCCGAATAGGCTGAATAAATCTGATTTTTTCATCCTTCAGCGACGCACCTGCATCTGCTGATCCTGAGAGAGAAGCCGCCGTCGTTTGAAAAGGCACTTTCTAGCGAGCGTTTGGGAGACTGAGGAAGCCGGCCGTCTTAGCCACCTTCAGCCGTCCTGTGAGCTAGCGCCATCCGACGGAGTGTATCCTTTTACTCAGAGCTTTTATAAAAATCCTATTGTATCTAAAAGAGCGAGCGTCTTTTTAAAGATGTCTCGAAATTCCTGCGGCTCCTGCCGCGCTCCTCTCGAGGCTGGAGACCGCCATGTCATCTGCGCCGTTTGCCTCGGACCGGAGCACGCTGAAGTCGCCCTCGCCGACGGCGGCTGCGACTTCTGTGATTCTATGCCTATGTTGACCCTGCGGGCTCGACTGTTGGCTGCTAAAAGCGCTCCCAAGCCACCTCTGTCTGCGCCGCGGAAGAAGAAACGCCGCGCTCAGAGGCCGCCGGAGCCCCAGCAAGAAGCGTTCATCCCGCCGGAGCCTGTAGCCTCCCGCTCTCCTTCTCCGCCGCTTCCGGACGAACAGTTGCCGCCGAGTGGCCGCTCTGTTGCCTCCGATGACGCCGCGGACATCAAGGACTCATGTTCGCTTCTCGCTTCCGACAGTGAGGATTGGTCCGGTTCTCAGGTCTCGTCGAACCACGAATCCTCCAGGACTCGCGCGGGCATTGAAGAGGAACTAATGCGCCTCCTCACGCAGGCCGTCGAGCGCCTCGGTCTCGAGTGGTCCCCTCCCCCCGAGCAGACCATCAACCGCATGGACGGCAGCTATTTCCGCCAGCGCTCGACTCCCGCTGCCAAACGGGCTGCGCCCTTCCTGCCCGAGCTGCACGCTGAGCTCTCAAAGTCTTGGAATGCCCCGCTCTCTGCCAGGTCTAGCTCTGATTCCTCCACCCCGCTCCGCGTTGTGGACGGAGCCGCAGAGAAGGGCTACCTCACCATCCCGCCGGTTGAACACTTGGTCGCCGCACACTTATGCCCGCCCTCTGCTAGATGGCGCTCATCACCTGTGCTTCCCTCGAAAGCCTGCAGAGCGACTTCAAGTTTTCACGGCCGCGCATACTCAGCCGCCGGCCAGGCGGCGTCTGCGCTTCACTCGATGTCTGTGCTGCAAATCCTGCAGGGCGATTTGCTGCGTGAGTGGGATGAGGGCGGTAAGAACCCCCCGTCAGTCGCGGATTTGAGAAGCGCCACGGACCTTGCCCTTCGCGCTACAAAGTCTGCTGCTCTAGCCTTGGGGAAATGCATGGCCGCCATCTGCGTGTCTGAGAGACACCTATGGCTCACTCTCGCCGACATGGGAGATTCCGAGCGCGCCGCCTTTCTCAACGCCCCGCTCTCTCCAGCCGGCCTCTTCGGATCCGCTGTCACGGGTATCGTCGACCGCTTCTCCGAAGTACAGAAAGCCTCGCAGGCCATGGACCTCTTCCTGCCTCGTCGCGCTAGCTCCTCTGCAGGCCGCCCACGTGATCGGCCTCCTGCACGAGCCCCACCCCAGCGCACAGCTCAGCACAACCAGACTGCTCAACGACGCCAGGGCGGCCGCCCGCGTTCCCGCTCCGACAGCCGCCACAGGCCGCCGCCTCCTCGGGGGCCTCGGCCTAGAATCACGCTGAAACCTGAGCAACCAAAGTCTGCCTAGCACAGCTGAGAAGAAAAAGACGGCGCTCTCCCCGCTGCGGCCGGACCGCCGTCAAAGATCTGCCCTCTGTTAGTCCCCGCCCAGGCGGTTACTACAGCAGTGTTTTCTGCCATAACCAAGCCGGTCTCCCTTCCCGCTTGCATGAGCACAAACGCCGTTTTCACGGCGACCCAGAGAAATCTCAAAAAGAGCATAAAAGCCTCTTGTGTACGAAATGTGCCCGCAACACTGTGTTCACTCATACACAAAAGCACTCCAGTTCCCCTGTCTCACACAGAGTCCACTCTCATAAAACGGGCCAAGCCCGCTCGAGTCCCAGAGTACATAAGCGCGCCCACGAGCCCGTGTGCGCGTCCCACCTCTGCTCACTCTGTTACAGGGCCCTTAAGCTCCTCTCCAAGTGTAAGTCCCGCTGTTATAAGCACTATCAGCGCGCTCACGCAGCCCGCGAAGTGCGACAATGGGGACCATGTAGCCATTCACCCCCTAGCGTCACGCTTCAAGGCGTGGAAAGCTATTCCGGGAATCTCCCAGTGGGTGTTAAACACAATAAAGCTAGGCTATCGCTTACAGTTTCGTCGCCGCCCCCCTCGCTTCCGAGCGCGGCTAGAAACTACGGTGAACCCAGAAGCAGTGTCACTGCTCCGTTCAGAGATAGCAAGTCTGTTGTGCAAGAAGGCTATAGAGAGGGTGCCTCTGGCTATGAGCGAGTCGGGGTTCTACGGCCGTTATTTTCTTGTTCCCAAGAAAGACGGCGGTCTCAGACCAATATTAGACCTCAGATTTTTGAACAGAGCTCTCATAAAGAGACCGTTCAAAATGCTCACTATCAGAAAACTCCTCGCGCATGTGCGCCAGGGGGACTGGCTCATATCACTAGATCTGAAGGATGCATACTTCCAGATCCAGATAAATCCCCTTCACAGGCCATTCTTACGTTTCGCCTTCGAAGGCCAGGTTTATCAATACACCGTCCTCCCGTTCGGCCTATCCTTGGCACCCCGTACGTTCATGAAGTGCATGGATACGGCGCTCGCCCCCCTGCGGAGTCAGGGGCTGCGAATTCTGAACTACTTGGACGATTGGCTGATTCTGGCACAGTCTCAGGAGGAGTTACTGTCTCATCGTACAGTTCTCCTCGACCATCTGAAAGCTTTGGGCCTCTCTGTCAACTGGACAAAGAGCGTACTACAACCCAGTCAGACTATCTCCTTCTTGGGTATAGAGCTGGACTCGGTCACGATGACGGCGCGTCTATCGACGCAGCGCGCGCACCGTGTGCAGCGCCTCGCCGCATCTTTTCAGATGAACAGACTCACGCCTTTGAAAACTTTTCAGAGAGCGTTGGGTTGTATGGCCTCAGCCTCTGCGGTGCTCCAGCTGGGGTTACTGCGCATGCGCCCGCTTCAGCTCTGGTTGAAGAGCCGTGTGTCTCACCGAGCGTGGACCTCGGGCCACCAGCTGATAAGGGTAACGCAGACCTGTATTACAGCTCTGCAGCCATGGTTAGTGGCAGAATGGTTTCAGCGCGGCGTCTCCATGGGGACTGTTTCATGCCGAAAAGTCATCTCGACAGACGCCTCCAACACGGGGTGGGGGGCGGTCTGCGAGGGCTCACCGGCCTTCGGCCCTTGGTCAGCTCAAGAGAGCCTCCTACACATAAACTGTTTGGAGATGTTGGCGGTCGAGAACGCGCTCAGGCGGTTTCTCCCGCGCATTCAGGGCCATCATCTGCTGATCCGTTCGGACAATATGTCCGTGGTCTCCTATCTAAACCGTCAGGGCGGAGTCAGATCCAGGAATCTTTTCCGGCTGACAGAGCGCATTCTAGTTTGGTCTCAGTGTCACCTGCTCTCGCTCAGAGCGACGCACGTGCCGGGACAGCTGAACGACGGTCCAGACAGCCTGTCCAGGAACCCCATTCCCCCCGGGAATGGTCCCTGCATCCTCTTACAGTCCAGAAACTGTGGCGTCTATTCGGCAGAGCAGAGGTGGACCTCTTTGCCTCGGCGGAGAACACCCACTGCCCAATATTTTTCTCAAGGAGCGAGGACGCGCTAGCCCAAACCTGGCCCAGCCGCCCGCTTTATGCCTTCCCTCCGGTCTCTCTGTTACCACAGGTGCTTCAGAGAATCAGAGAAGCGCAGCACTCGGTGCTCCTCATAGCCCCGCACTGGGAGGGTCAGACTTGGTTTCCGGAGCTCACGCAGCTGTCTCAGACAGCGCCGTGGCCCATTCCAGTCAGAGCAGATCTCCTCTCTCAAGCTCGCGGCTCGATCTGGCATCCCCATCCAGAGCGCTGGGCGCTTCACGCGTGGGTGATCAACGACTACCCGTTGCTTTGCCAGAGGGAGTGATTAACACGATCATACAGGCTAGAGCGGCTTCTACCAGAAGGCTCTATGCGTCAAAATGGTCTGTGTTCTCGAAGTGGTGCACAGATAGGGGTCTGGACCCGCGGTTATGCGAGGTTCCCTCCTTACTAAATTTTCTCCAAGAGATGCTGGACAAGGGCAGATCCCCGTCCACTCTCAAGGTATATGTGGCAGCCGTCGCGGCGTTTGCTGAACCCCGACGCGGCCAGTCACTGGGCAAAGACGGGCTGGTAGTCCGCTTCCTCAGGGGAGCTAGAAGGATGAATCCCCTGCGCCCCCCTTCGGTGCCGATTTGGGACCTTTCCATAGTTCTTGATGCTATGAAAGCTCCCCCATTCGAACCGTTAAACACCGTGGACCTAAAGTACCTGTCGCTAAAGACCGTTTTTCTACTCGCGCTCGCGTCAGTAAAACGGGTGGGAGACCTACACGCGCTGTCCACCAGCGCGTCCTGTCTTGAGTTTGGACCTAATGACTCATTAGTCGTTCTCAAACCTAGGCATGGCTATGTTCCCAAGGCGATTGGCACCCCGTTCAGGGCACAAGTTATATCCCTATCGGCGCTGCCTGCTTCCGATAGCGAATCGGATTCTAATCTCCTATGCCCGGTCAGGGCTCTGAGATTATATGTCACTCGCACAGCTCCGGTCAGACGATCCGAGCAGCTTTTTGTTTCGTTCGGCGGGCGCACCAGGGGGTTGGCCGCCTCGAAACAGTCCCTATCCAGATGGATTGTTGATGCCATTGCAGCAGCATACGCATCGAAAGACCTGCCATGCCCTTTGGGCATCAGGGCTCATTCCACTAGAGGCATGGCCTCATCGTGGGCATGGTCCAGTGGGATTTCCATTCACGACATTTGCGTGGCAGCGGGATGGGCTTCCCCCTCCACCTTTGTCAGATTTTACAATCTGGAAGTACCCGCTTTGCAGGCTAAACTACTAGCAGTCTAGTATGTTTCAGCTCATCTGGTTGGGCTGCACTATAGGGGGCTAATTCACACAGACCGAGTTCGTTCTGTCCCTCTCTTTTATGTGCTTATGTACTACACAATCACCGGCCCGCTCCGCTGGCCGTTTGTCACTGATACATATATTCATTCCCACTTTCAGTGTTCCCCGGGATGCCCCGCGGGACTAATAGTGGATGCTTAGCACGCACGGCGTTGACCATGGGTTCCCGTAGCGTAAGCTAGCTTACGCAATACGAGAGAACCTCTCGTAAGAGAACGAATCGGTTACCTAACGTAACCTCGGTTCTCTCTAGATGAGGGAACGAGTATTGCGTTCCTGGCCGTGCTTGTGCTACTGGCGATGTTCGCTTCAGAATTGAAAAAACCAGATTTATTCAGCCTATTCGGGGTATTTATAGCCTCGTCCACGCCCGCTTCGGGGGCGGTGACGTAGGGAGAGCGAGTCAGACTCTCATTGGTCGCGGGTTCATCCGCGCTCCCTCATAGGCTTAAGCAGTTCTCCGTGAGCGAACCAATGAGCGGCTAGCTAGCCTTCTCATGGTCTGCTGCAGCTGAACTGCGTTGACAATGGATACAAAATTATAGGATAATTTTTGGCTTCAATTTCTCAGAAAGATGGAATCTTTCCGCGTATTGCGTAGCGTAAGCTAGCTTACGCAATACTCGTTCCCTCATCTAGAGAGAACCGAGGTTACGTTAGGTAACCGATTCGTTTTACTACATTATTTGTACCATCGTGTAACTTTTTTTTTTCTGAGAGTGAATTTTAACTAAATTAACCATGTTTTTTTATTAAAGGGTACAACACTGTTAATGTGTTATTGAGGAACATTATGTATACCATCGTGTACCTTTTTTTTCTGAGAGTGAATTTTAACCAAATTAACCATGGTTTTTACTATAGTAAAAACCATGGTTCATTTTGTAGTTACTATGGCTTTACTACAAAAACCATAGTTCATTTTATGGTTACAATGGTTTTACTACAAAAACCATGGTTAAACCAAGGTTACTGTAGTAAAACCATGGTTCATTTTGTAGTAACTATGGTTGTACTGCAAAAACCATAGTTAAACCATGGTTACTACAAAAAGACCATGGTTTAACCACGGCTATTGTAGTAAAACCATGGTTCATTTTGTAGTAACTATGGTTGTACTGCAAAAACCATAGTTAAACCATGGTTACTACAAAATGACCATGGTTTAACCACGTCTATTGTAGTAAAACCATGGTTCATTTTGTAGTTACTATGGTTTTACTGCAAAAACCATAGTTAAACTATGGTTCATTTTGTAGTTACTATGGTTTTACTACAAAAACCATAGTAAAACCATGGTTACTACGAAAAAACCATAGTTACTACAAAAAAAACCATGGTTAATTTTCGTAAGGGGAGCTGGCTCGCACATCTGAAGAGCCGACTCTATTTAAAAAAAATAGCCTAAAGAAATGTAATCATTGTGTAATAATGAAATAATGAATACATTTTATTTGATTTAAAATGATTGACTAATTCAAAGAACAAAAAAAATATTATATAGGCCTAAAGGCGCACACATTCATTTCGACTGTCTGATCAGCCTCACATTCTGTGTGTGTGCGCGTGTTTGTGTGTGTGTGCGCGCGCGTGCGTGTGTGCGCATGCTAGTTATACAAAACATAACTAGTGAGATAGTTCATGCTGGTTATAACATGCCAATAAAGAAGAGAGATAAAGAGGGACCAGTTTAATCCTTTCAGTTATTTATTTTTCTTTAATATGGGTTATATTATGTTGTGAGTCAAAAGAACCGGCTCTTTTCAGTGAGCTGAGTCAAACGAGCCGACTCACAAAAAAGAGCCGGATTGCCCATCACTAGGGGTGTGTGTGTGTGTGTGTGTGTGTGTGTGTGTGTGTGTGTGTGTGTGTGTGTGTGTGTGTGTGTGTGTGTGTGTGTGTGTGTGTGTGTGTGTGTGTGCGCGCGCGTGCGAGAGAGCAACCAGAGAGAGAGAAGAGAGAGAGAGAGAGAGAGAGAGAGAGAGAGAGAGAGAGAGAGAGAGAGAGAGAGAGAGAGAGAGAGAGACATCCTGATTTGTATATATTTATTTTTTATGCCGCGCTTGTGCGTAACGTTTACTGTTATTATGTATTATTAGCCTAAACAATAAATCAAGTAATCTGGCTTTCATAACTCAGTGCCTATAGCCTCTTTAAGACATCACCGCACGTCACTGCTTAATAATACACCCAATTTGGCGAAGTGAAAGTAAGCAATAAGTGATGTCAATTACAATTGAATGTCACCTCATGATGTCAGTTTACATTTAGAACTTGTAGATTGACAGTCCAGGCCAGTTTAATAAACGGATTGGAATCCTACCTACAATACCTTACCGCTCTGAACTAATGGCCACTAGATGGCACTGTTTTATATTTATTGTTTTCTTATAGGGCTCCTTGCACGTCTACTTCCTTACCGGAAATGCGGCCTCGTCTTTTCCGGCGCTATTCTACACTATGAGATGAGATGTTTACAAGAGTTGCCGAAACTTACAATAACGGACGTAGCCATCAGGATTGAAATGGGGGAGATGCCACTAGATTTAAGAAGGGAAAAGCTTACAATGATGTACTGGGTTAATTTGCAGGGTTGTAATAAGAGTCATTGCACACAAGCAATTTTAAATGACTGTTGGAAATATAAAAAGAATAATGGGAATAGTTTTGGATGGAAGTATAAACAGTGGGTTGAGGAATGTGGTCTGGAAAATGTAGTTATTTGTCCCAATATTCCATTAAAAGGGGTATCAGTGTGGAATATACCTGAACCTAATGTTGAAATGAGATTGCTGGAGGATAGGGAGAAAGCAGAAGGAAAATATACATGAAATTAATGTTTTTATGAGAGAAGTTTTTTACTCTTGAATGCAGATCTATACAGATGGATCTAAAGACCCAGTAGAACAAAAAGTGGGAGTAGGGGTATATATTCCAAAATTTGAGACTAAAATAAGTTTAAGGTTGAGTGACAAAATGTCTGTATATTCATCAGAATTAACGGCTATAATAGTTGGATTGCAGTGGTTAGAGCAGACTAAGCCAAATAGGATGGCGACTGTAATTTGTTCAGATTCTGCATCAGCACTGAAAAGTATATTATCAACAAAAACAGACAGAGAAGACCTGATGGTAGAAATTTATACATTATTATATAGGCTGAACATAGAGGGGATACTTGTATACTTTTGTTGGGTACCGGCACACATTGGGATATTAGGAAACGAAATAGCGGATAAATTAGCAAAAGAAGCATTAAGGAAAGACTTGGTAGATATTAAGATACCTTTAGGAAGAAATGAAGTTAGATCAATAATTAATAGAGAAATAATAAGAATATGGCAACAAAGATGGGAAAGTAGCAGTACAGGTAGGTGGTATTATAATATTGTGAAATCAGTAGGGATAAAATATTTGTGCTATGGAAGACATAGAAAGGAAGAAGTAATGATTTCTAGATTAAGGATGGGTCATACAGGGTTAAAATCAACACTGGCATTAATGGGAAAGCATGGAAATGGTATGTGTGATGAATGTGGAATAATTGAAACAGTAGAACATGTGTTTTTTAAGTGTAGTAAATATGAAGATAAGCGTAGGGCTCTTTTTAGAAATATAAAGAACAGGCCAGTGAGTATTATGGACATTTTGGGAAAGGGTTTGAGTGATAGAGAGAGGTTTAAGGAAGTGATAACTTTTTTAGAGCTTACAGGGCTAGATCACAGGATCTAGAGCCTGAGGAGGAGAACACGTTTCTGATCATCCTGGAGGTTGAGGAGCTCAGTGTAGAAGCTGGAGGAGCTGAACACGCAGCGTCAGCTGATACATGAGCTCTGATACTATGGGATGGTACGTTTTTTTTTTTTTTTTTTTTTCTCCTTCCTAATCAGATCCATTAATCATGTACGTAAGGTATACAGTAGGTGGCGGTAATACTCCAAAGGAGTGAACGGCCATGAAACGAAAAGAAGAAGAATAACGGACGTATATCGCCTTTGTAAGTCCTCGTCCAAATCACCTACCAGCAAATTAGAGAGAATGGCTTTAAAATGCATGCCTCTTCATATATCCACGGATATGAAGGTAAGTCTATATATCTCAAACTTTATGGCTTCCGTTAGTTTGCTAGCTTACATTAGGCTAATAAACAACCCCGGGCTGACAGAATATGCGTGTTATAATGCTGTACTGTTTTCTAGTATTAGGCGGAAAATGTCTACGTTGTGTATGTACGCCTTCAGACAGGAAGAGAGCGAGCCGTATTTACCCGTTGCGGATATGACGTGAGGTTGCTATGTGCAAGGAGCATTCTACGGAGCCTATGGAAGCTTGTTTCCTCCAGAATAAAAAATAAAAAGGTAATTGTGACTCTTTATCTCGCAATTCTGTCTTTTTATATTTATTTTAAAGAATTGCGAGTTATTGCGAATTATAAGTCACATTTGCAAGTTTTAAAGCCAGAATTGCGTGATATAATGTCGCATTTGTGTGTTATAAAGTCAGAATTGCGTGATATAAAGTCAGAATTGCGTGATATAAAGTCAGAATTGTGTGTTATAAAGTCAGAATTGTGTGATATAAAGTCGTAATTGCATGTTTTAAAGTCAGAATTGTGACTTGCCATTCTGAAGGGAAAAATCTGTCTTTTTTTATTTTTTATCAGTCTTAGAATGGTACTTTATATCACTTCTGAAAAAAGATGTCAGAATTGTGAGATAGCCTAAATTCGCAATTGCGAGAGAAAAAGTCAGAGATGCGAGTTTATATCTCTTAATTGTGAGTTTGTCGCACATGGCTCTGGTTTAGATTCTGGCTAATAAACATATTCAAGCTTCAGAAATCAGAATTCTGAGAAATGTTTGGTTTCCATTTGTAATGATTCATGTAATTTCTGTATCATCATAAATTCTACAGTGGAGAGTTGTGTTTCCTCCTGGATGCTTATAATCTAGATTTCATCTGTTTTTTAAATTGATTTTAATTCATGACATGATTATAATATATGATGTACTGCAATATTAAATATAGCCTATAAAACTTCAATGTGTATCTAAAATTATGTAGCCTACTGTGCTGCTTTGTAAATTTAAATCAGGAACGGGCAACTCAGTCCCTTTTTTGGGTCTCCTTTTGAGGTGGGGAGTTTACCTCCAACCCTAATCAAGCACAGCAACATTTTTAACCAAAGTCTTCAGGTTTACTTTTAGACAATTATAGGCAGGTGGGTTTGAGGTTGGAGCTAAATCTGCAGCCCACCACTGCTTTAAATCATGCAGAACATAAGCTGACCTAACTCTCCAATAAAACAACTTAATTTGAACTGTTTGTGTTTTTTGTTTTACTTTTAGGACTGGAGAACGTCTGGTAATGGGATGTCAAGACTTCTTTTTATGTTTGTTGAGAAAAAGCTACACCACATCAGTGATCAATTATTTATTCTGCAATTTACAGTATCCACAATGTTTGCTTATGATAAAACAATTATTTTTACATCTTTTTTTTCTTCAATAAAAATCATGATTTAAACATTGTGTTGCGTTCACTCACATTACCTTTTAATGTTTCTAATAGATGGACATCTTTATTATAAAACTATATTATAGTTACTACTGGTGTAATTGCCTCAAATACTGTAAAGACTAAAGTATCTAGTACAGTAATCAAATCCGAACGAGTGTTCTGGTTTAGAGTTACCTCCATACAGATGCTCTAGTTTCAAGATTTTGACAAATGTTTGGTTTCCATTTGTAAAAACCTGGTATTTCTAAAACAGAGATCACCAGCCACTCACCATTTATACTACAACAGATAATTTGGTCACACTTTAGTATACTTAACCATTTGATACGCATACTGAGTGAACATCAACGGTCCTAGTACTGAAACTTGTTGTACGCCATACTGAACTTTTGATCGATAAGACATCTCTTCATTTACTGCTACAAACTGACAACGGTCAGATAAGTATGATTTAAACCATGCTAATGCAATTGCACTAATGCCAACATAATTTTCGAGTCTATTTAAAAGAATGTTGTGGTCAATAATACCAAATAGTGTAAGCTCTCCCTACACAGTGACATTTCACAGTTTTATATTGCTTATATCAGGGCCGTGCACAGACCTTTTGAGGGGCATGTGCTGAAACTAAAAAAAAAGGCACCCCCCCCCCCCCTCTCTTTTTTTTTCCAAGTAATCAAAGGTCATATAAGTACAATATATATATATATATATATATATATATATATATATATATATATATATATATATATATAATATTTGAGAAGTCAATGCACCAGAGAAAAAAATAATATATATAATTTTTTTCTCTGCTTTGCACACATAAAGTTCAAGATTTTTTTTATAGCTATTCTGTTTAGTTTTATAAGCTAATTTGTATTATTTGGTTAACATTGCTCTACCTTCCCCTCGTCTCAATGTCACACATAAACATGACTCAAGTATTTTTGACAAACTATTTAGAAATATAATTTAAATAATTATGTCCAACTCAATTCCAGATTATAAGAAACTATAGCCATATACCATTACTATAGCATATCCAACATGTATCCGCCTACCTGGCAAAAACTGGCCTGTTTTTTTTAGTTACTACTACAACATTACTGTAGTAAAACCATGTTTACTCCATTTATACATGTGAGGACGAGTGGAGAGTATTGAATACTATAGATTAAAAAAACGATATAGCAAATATGTGCATATTAACAGCCTTGAATTAACCATAATTTTATATTATTACCATAACAAGATGAAATGTTAATAAATTAAGTGTATCAGCAATCATAAATCAAAGAAGAAAATATCTTAAAATTATACGTTACTAGGTGACGAGAATCACTCAGTCGCTTTGTGTAGTTTCAGTACAAAACAGCACGGGGCGCGCCTGTGCTTATGATTTTTTGATGGTAAAAACAAATTATATGTTGTTGTATTACTTATCACTATATTGTTAACATTTTACAAAAGTCAAACTCAAATACAGTTACGGGGTTTTTGACCAGCGAATGTGTGCAAATGTGCATTTTGTCCGTCATTAAAACGGTTCCGGCGGCATCATTACATTTTCATCTACTAGTGAAGGTTACTAGTTTGTTGTAGCTACATAGGCGCTCATAGGCGCTTTCCCTGTTGTAAAATACATTTGGCCAAAATCGCATTTTATAAAAGATGAAATGCTACCGTGTATGCATGCACAGGCTATTTAAGTGTATTCTATGTATTGGCTATGACTAGATGGAAAATTCTAGCCTAGAGCCCTAGACCTCTCTCTCAGGTTCCTCATGTCTCAGTCAGACATCAAATAAATAAAATATTAGCTTTTATAGACAAAGTGTTTAGTACTTATTCAAACAACAAGATGTTTACCCTTGCAAAACTTCGTTCAGCTGCTGTCTGCTGTGCGGCTGCGGCGGAGCTTCATTTCATTCACTCACGATAGCGGGGGCGGAGTTATCAGCTTTACTGACAGTTTGAGGATCGAACAAGATTTACACAAGCTCTTTTTAAGAACTGTCATTGGCTAAATATTTTAAAACAGACAGACAGACGTAAAGGGTGACCAATAGCATTGATTTAAAAAAAAAAAAAAAAACACCACCAAAGAAAGGGCACTTCGAGTGTAAGAGCAAAAAGGGCATGTGCTCTGCACAGGTTGAGCCCTACCTGTGCACGTGCCTGGCTTATATTGTGTTCATTTCAGTGGTACTTATACATCTATCCTGTAGATTCTACACAGAGAAGGATAAGTGATCCAACAGCACACTGGATTCAATTCAGATTGAAAGGTACGGCCATATTAAGATATTTTAATATGATGCTTATGTATTGATAAAAAACCCAACTCATAACATGATCATCTTTCCTCCAGGTCTGAAGAAGTTTGAGGACTGAGCCAATGGAGGCGTAAAGATGCCACAAATCTATCTATATCGATTTATTAAAAGAGAATATATATATATATATATATATATATATATATATATATACGCGTGATGACGTATTGACGTAGTGTGTGTGTGTGTGTGCGTTGGGTGCGAAAATTCAACATGGCAGCGCGCCGCTGCTAGAAAAAGATAAAATTTCTTTTATTTTTTCTTCTCTCTCTCTCGCTTTTTTTCCGTAACAACATCACCCGCTTTAAACCTAACTCAAAACCTGGATTTCAACTCGGACCTGGACCAACTGGAGGATTACATAGACCATCACTTCAACAAACTTTGTACAATGGGCCGATCACGCAAAGCCAAAAAACCACGCACTTCGGATTCTCCCTTATCAACCGATTCTCCGCCGTCATCACCAACATCACCAGCATCCACTCCTACCAAAACAAACTGCTGTTCCGACATACTTTTATCAATCAACGAGCGCTTATCTCACTTGGATTCTAGACTCTCACTAATCGAAGTAGGGGAGAGTGGGGGCGGTTGCAACACTTTTTACATTTCCTTAAGATTCTCAGTGACTGTTTGTATTAGAAAGACAAAACAATAATAATATTAAACCCATATATGTCACCTACCTGCCCATACTGTTGCAACATGTGTACATATGATAATATTAATGTAATTTGTACTTAAATGGACCCTGAAAAATGTTGCGACTGTCCCCATATATGGGGAAAGTTGCAACAGTACCGAGGGCAGTTGCAACAATCATTTAGATGTAATAAAATTCAAACTTCTGCATAATTTGTTTAATATTTTTTTAGTTTATTTGAGACCAGAGTTCATTGAGTTAACTTATTAAAGTAAAAAACAAGTAGGCTACACAAAATATTAAAGTTTACAACTGTAGTAACATGCAGTAACAATTTGACACCACCAAACTGATTATTTCATCAACAAACTGATTATTTCATAGCCTCAACAAGTATTCACAATTCCGCATCTGACTCACAATTGTGGCAAATGTAAATGGAACCACCATCAGTGCAGGCTTCATGAGCCCATTTAGCCTGGGAAAACCCAGACAGCTTCCGGCAAATTTAGATTTGCTCTGCAAGTAAGTCTGGCAAAGAGCTCATTCAATCCCATTTCTCATCCGTCGAAATCGAGGCACCAATCAGAAACGTTGGGCCGGGCTTTACACAATGATGACAGCGCAGCGACAGTGAAGAAGATTTTGTATATTACAAAGATGGATGCCACCATGGAACATCACTCGTTCGAATGGTTCAAATCAGCTATCGCGTCTGTTTTAAGCGATTTGAAAGTTTCCTTTTAGTTAAAACCCTTCATCTCCTTCATCGCTCTGATTGTTTTTAGGTATTCAATTGCGCCCAGAGGCATTTGAGCGACGTCCGTTGGTGACAACCCTTTGGAAATGATTTGTCTATGAAGCTTTGCCAGACCATAACTCAGTTACTACTGATAATGATCTGGTTTTAACCAGGCTATAGCCCATGTCTTGCACTGCCAACATTGAAGCCACACCCCTTTCAGTCTGGAGTAGCTCTTCAAAAATACAATGCAAAAATCTTCTTCTTTCTCCGATTCACTGTTCTTCTCTGTATGTTTTTTTCTTAATGGATGCCTAGTCTAGTTTGAATTTTAAAAAAGCAATTTGCTGAAATACAAAGAGGAGACACCTGGCTATTGAAATATGTTCTTTATCAAACCACTGAATTGCCTTTTATATCAATTTTATCTAATTGTTATTTTTATTGTCATGAGGGACAGTTGCAACACCATTGGGGACAGTTGCAAAAATGCGTTGCAACTGTCCCACCCCTGGCAGCCATCTTAAAACTAGTGATGCTAGCCTAACAAATTAGCTTGAAGACAATGTACCTACGTCTGTTAAGAGCTAAGAAACTGCACATTCAAATTATAAAACTATAAAGATCAATACTTAAACCGTTTAGACAGTATGACAAAAAATCTAGTTGTAAAATTTTTTACTTTTTTACCTTGAATTTCAGTTCTCCCATAAGGAAGTTTAACATGTGGTTACTAACTTCTAGAAAGAAGGAGGGGCATACTGAGCATGTGCAGTAGGAGTGTCATGACTCCAGCTCATTCCTGATTGGAGAAATCAGCAATGTTGCAACTGCCACACGTTGCAACTGTCCCCACTCTCCCCTACTGCACAAAGAATTTCAAAACCTCCGCCATAGCCTGGAATACAGTCAACAACAAGTCGATTCGCTCACAGAAGAAAACAAATCACTGAAAAGCTCCGTGGACACACTCACTGCAAAATTTTCCACTGTAAACACTCAACTTACCTCCGTCATCGCTGAGAACAAAGCCATGCAAGAAACCATCCTGGATATACAGTCACGAAGTATGAGAGACAATCTAATCTTCTCCGGCATTCCCGAATCATCCACCGAAGATCCCGAAAAATCTGTTAAGGACTTCATGGTTAACCAGCTCAAACTTACACCAGAGACTGTAGAGCACATCACTTTCCATCGCGTTCACCGTTTAGGACAGAAACCCATCAACTCCACCCGTTCCCGGCCCATCATCGCCAAATTTGAACATTTCAAGCAAAAAGTACTGGTTCAGCGACAAGGACGGCAGCTCAAAGGGACTCATTACGGACTCAACGACCAATATCCACAAGAGATCATCCGCAGACGTAAGCTACTTTTCCCCATCCGTAAGACAATGATCAATCAAGGTAAAAAAGCAATCATCACAGTGGACAAATTATATATTGATGGACAATTGTTTAGAGACAAAGACACTACTCCCTGGCTTTACTGATTATTGAAACTAGCAATGTAACATTTCCAATCCGTTTATGCTCAATTTATATTCAATTCATAATCTTCATATTCTTTAATTAAACCACTCGCACCACGCACACACATTGTATTCTAAATGCACCTAAATAGCCTTGCTCACTGTTTATATGTTCTGTTGTTGGTTGTATCTATGTTTTGCCTGTTTTATTTGTCATTTGGTGTTATAGATTTACACACACACACACACACACACACACACACACACACACACACACACACACACACACACACACACACACACACACACATTCACATCCATACACACAGACTTATACTCACACAAGGTAACTATGAAATGTACATTATAGGTTCATGCAATTGAAATTCTTAACTTGGAATATTCGTGGAGTTGGTTCACAAACAAAAAAGCATAAAGTTTTAAATTACCTGAAAAATACACAAGCAGATATATGTCTAATACAGGAAACACACCTCTCACAATATACACAAAACAGTTTAAAAACTACACATTTTAACCACTGTTTTTCCTCCTACTATAATTCAAAACAAAGAGGAGTATGCATCTTAATACACAAAAAAATACAGTTTAACCACCATACAACCATTTCAGACCCTGAAGGCCGTTTTATCATTATTAACATTTCAATCAACAATAATCCAATTACAATTGGCAACATTTATGGACCAAACTCTGATGATTCATCCTTCTTTGTAATTTTTTTTTCCTCTCTTTCAAACATTTCCAACGGTCCAATAATTATAGGGGGAGACTATAACACTGTAATCAATCCATCATTTGACAGGTCAAAACATACAGGAAAATCTTGGCAGTCCTCTAAAACTATAAAACAGTTCATGAGTGATTTTGGTCTTGGTGATGGTTGGAGGCTACAACACCCACTCGCCAGAGAATACACCTTTTATTCTAATGTCCACCAAACCTACTCTCGCATTGATTTCTTTCTAACCAGTAATTCAATCATACCAAATATCTTAGAAACCAAAATACATCCGATCATTATTAGTGACCATTCTCCAGTAACTATTACATGGAATCTATCGGCAGTACCAAAGCACCGCACCAGATGGCGTTTTAATACATCACTCTTGAAAGATCCAGAATTTGACAGTTACTTCAAGAGAGAGTGGACATCCTTCCTTGAAATAAATGACTCTCCAAAGTCGTCAGCATCACTGCTCTGGGAAACATGGAAAGTAGTTTTACGGGGAAAAATTATATCATATTCAGTACATAAAAAAAAAAAGGACAGAGAAAAAGAAGTCCAACTGGAAGAAAGAATAAAAGAATTAGAGATTTTACACGCAAATAATCAATCAGAAAGCACCTATAAAGAAATTAGAGAAAAAACATTTTTGCTTAATGAAATAATAAACAAAAGAAACCAGTTTCTGATTCACAGGCTCCGTCAAGAAACTTTTCACCATAGCAATAAATCCGGAAAATATTTAGCCAGTCAAATTAAAAGAAATAAAGAAAAAACAGCAATAACCTCCATCAGAAACTCGTCAGGGAAGCTAACCAATTCACCAGTTGAGATAAACAAGATATTTCAAGAATATTATGCAAAATTATACTCATCTGATCTGGACCCAAACCAAGAAGACATAACCCAATTCCTCGATAACACCATTCTACCAAAACTCAACATGGAACAAGTAAACACATTAGAATTACCAATCACAGAAAAAGAACTTCACTCCGCATTGAAAAGCATGCAAAATAATAAAGCACCAGGTCCAGATGGCTTCCCTGCTGAGTTCTACCAACATTTTTGGTCAACCTTATACCCATTATTTAGCAGAACAATAACAGAAATAAAACATAACGCGAAGTTCCCTTCCCATATGAATACAGCACTTATATCACTCATTCCTAAACCTAACAAAGACCACACCTTCACATCTAACTATCGTCCTATCTCACTTATAAATGTCGACATAAAAATTATTAGCAAAGCACTAGCCCATAGAATTGAACAAATTATACCATATATAATCCACCCTGATCAGACCGGCTTTATAAAAGGTAGACACGCATCCAATAATACCCGCAGATTATACAATTTAATGCACTACTCATCAGTACAACAGAAAGATACTCTCATTGCCACATTAGATGCCGAAAAAGCTTTTGATAGGGTCAACTGGAAATTTTTATTCACCACGTTACAAAAATTCGGCTTTGGAGAGTCATTTATTAACTGGATCAAGATTTTATACACATCACCATCGGCCACGGTCACAACCAATGGACTAACATCACAAAGCTTCACACTGCACAGGGGGACGAGGCAGGGATGTCCACTCTCTCCATCCCTATTCACGATTTTTATTGAACCTTTAGCAGCAGCTATCCGTCAAAACCCAGCAATCAAAGGTATTGAAACACCACAACAAACACATAAAATCTCACTTTATGCAGATGATATCCTACTATATATACAAGAACCCCTAGCATCTACTCAAGAAATAATTAAAACAATCCAGTCCTTCTCAAAAATATCAGATTATGCAATAAACTGGAATAAATCTTTCATCCTCCCTTTACATAAAACCAAATGGGATGTGGCACCCCATCAATCACCGATACCTATATGTCATGATCACATCACTTACTTAGGCATTAAAATTTCCTCCAGACTGTCAGAGTTGGTAACACTCAACTTCACACCACTGCTAAAAAAAATAGAAGACGATTTGCTCAGGTGGCTCAACCTTCCAATCTCCATAATCGGCAGGATAGCAGCAATAAAAATGACAATTTTACCGAAAATTAATTACCTTGTAACTGTCAAAAGACATGTATTTTGTTGAGATGTGTATTTTTTTTGTTATAAATTAATGTAAATTTGAGTTCATTTAAAACAATTGTGATATTCAGAAGCGGATATTTATAATGTATGTATAATGCTTTTGAGGTGGTTGTGGTTAAGTTAGGGGTTCTTTAAGGAGGATTCACGTAGAAAACGTGATGTCACATGACCCTGTTCAGTTTGGAGCGGGTCTGCGTCATTTTTGAGTCAGAACAAACATGGTTGCAGAGAAACGACATGTAGTCTGAAAAGAATTGCCTAATCTGCATGGTTTGAGAGGCGCACACGGTAATTTACCTTTATATAAATTTCATAATGTTTATAATGTTGTTTTATATTACTTTATGTGGACGATGTGATGTGATATTCATGATGTTGATTGCATTCGTCGTATTTCTGTTGTCATTCACTTTCATATCATCGGACATTGGCACGAGAGACTTGTAAAGGACTGAGAAATGCATATTTTGAATATATGTTTTATTTTTTGTAGTTTTCACGGTGTCTATGGTGTCTACTGAAAAGAGAGAGAGAGAGATATGTACAAAATAAACAACGAAAGACATCTGTATGAAGCGTGGCCTTTATTTCGTCAGACCAGTGCAGCTATAGTGAAAACGTGACGCCATTGCAGCCGGACAGCTTAAAGAGTGGAACGGCATCGGCTGGATGAGAAGAGGAAACGAGATCGTGGGGCATTCGCGTACAGAAGAGACGTCGGATACGAAGACAAAGCACAATCGCGGGACGATCGCGTGGAGAGAAAGTGTCAGAGACGAGGCTTGCCGTTATGCACAGAGTTGTCATCGCAAGGGAAGTACCGCGACCCGACCAGTAGAGGGCGAGATGTAACAGCGTAGTGGACAGTTTTGCAAGTATCCTTTCTACAGGCATCAGAGAACAGTGTTGTTTACTCCATCACTATGACAAGCAGAAGAGTGCTGCTCTGCAATTAACAGCAGGTTAGACTGTGCTGCTTTTACATCTTTATGGACTCAAAAGAGAAGAAAAAAAGTAAAGAAATTATTTGTTATATTGTTTAATTTTTACAGCCTAATTGATGTGAATGCCTTACAATTAACGTAGTGGTGAATAGTTACAAGGTTTTTTCATCTGAGAGTAGTAAAGTAACACAAAAGTGTTTTGCTGAAAACTTTTGCAATGTCAGTTCATGGAGAAAAATCACAATATGATGAATCGAGTGAGCAAACTGAGTCCCTTAAGGCAGAGTTGACTAGCTTAACTGAACAGTTAAAATTTCAAACTGATGATGCTGAAAGGGAAAGATTAGAGTCACTCATAGCTGATATTCATGTTAAAATACAGTCTCTTCAAATAGCAAAACCTACTGCTTCCACTTCAAGAAGAGATGAACCCAGGAAATCTTCACGAGAGAGAAAATTAACTCCAAAAATGCAAGAGCTTAAGCAGCAAGAAGTTTCTCAGAAGGAGAGTAAATTCATCAAGTTGTATGAAAGCTGGAAAGAACAAGTAAGAACTACACGTACCAAACTAAAGGATGAGTGCTCTGACCAAGACTTGGGTGACATGATGGATAGTGTTGAAGAGCTGGAAACTCAAGTGAAAAATGTGTATGAACTTATACGATCTCAATCAGTACCTTCAACTCAGATTAGAAGAAAAATTGATTCCTGTACAGCAGTAACAACAGATTTGATGGGGCTGATGAAAGTACGTATGAGTGAAGTGGGGCAAGAGGAATTTGATGCTAGTGCAGAAGATGCCAGAATTCGTATGGTGCTTGACAAAGAGTATGCCAAGTCAATATTTTCAGCTACAAGCTCCAAGTCTACTATTCGTAGTCACCGTTCAAGCTGCTCATCGGAACAGCAAAGCATCTCCGCAAAAAGAGCAGAGTTTGCCGCACAGTTGGCTGCAAAGCAGGCAGAGATAAAGATGGAGGAGGCTATCGCTGTTCAAAGACAAGAACTTAAAAGATTGGAAAATGAGCGAGATCTTCAAGTAATAGCTGCAAAGCTCAAAGCATACTCTGAAGCTGACTCAGGTGAGTCCAAGAACGAAAGTAGAACAGCACGCAGTGAGGTAGTTAATTGTCCTCCAGTATCCTTTAATGAGATTAAAGAGGAAAAAACAACCCATTCTGATAGGGAAGCCTCAGTAGTACAAGCCCTACATGATACAATGGTTCTTAGCAGACTTCCGGCACCTGAGCCCTCAGTTTTCTCAGGAGACCCACTTAAGTTCTTAGAGTGGAGAACAAGTTTCAAGGCATTAATAGAACAGCGATGCACAAATTCAGCTGATAAGTTGTTCTATTTACAAAAATATGTCAGTGGCGAGGCACGATCTGTATTGGAAGGCAGCTTCTACAGGAAGGACGATAAAGCCTATGATCAAGCATGGGAAGCATTGAATTCTAGGTACGGCCATCCATTTGTAATTCAGCGTGCTTTTAGAGAAAAACTGAATAACTGGCCAAAGATTGGTTCAAGAGAATCAGTTAAACTGAGAGAGTTAAGCGACTTTCTAACTGCCTGTAGCAATGCCATGCCACACATCAAAGGGCTTCAGGTGTTAAATGACTGTGAAGAGAATCGAAAAATGCTACAAAAACTTCCTGATTGGGTGACGTCTCGTTGGAATCGCCATGTTACAATGCAGTTGAGACAAACGGAGGAATACCCTAATTTCAAGGAGTTTGCTGAATTTCTGGCCCAAGAAGCAGAAATAGCCTGCAACCCTGTAACATCCTTTCACGCTTTGAAGCTCTCTGAAGAAAGGCCATCAAGAGAAGTTAAGCGTTCAAAGGCAAATGCATTCATCACAAATGTGAAAGCATCAGACAAACCAAGCACAGTGCCGAAAACATACAGTGTTGAGGGAAACAACTCAGCATTTTCAAACAGACCCCATAAAGTAAGCTCAGCTCCTTTATGTTCATACCTAGTCACTTGCAGGTGTTGTGGGGAAAATCACTCCATCTACAAATGTCAAACGTTTTCTAGTAAGTCTTTGGAGGACAAGAGAAAGTTCATATTTGACAATAACCTGTGCTTTGGCTGTCTTAGGAAAGGACACAATTCAAAGGATTGCAGGAATAAAGCTACTTGTAATATCTGCAAGAAACAACATCCAACACCACTTCATGAAGACCGTCCGTCTTCTGCAGCACTTTCTCGTGTTATGCAAACAGAAGAAAACACATCTTCCCTTTCCTGTTGCGTAGACAGTGGTAACGGTGGAGCACATCAATGATAGTGCCTGTATGGATTTCTTCAATTGACAATCCTGAAAGAGAGACCTTAGTTTATGCCCTACAAGATACCCAGAGTAGCAACACCTTTGTAGACCAAGAGGTATGTGAGAGGATGGGGGTAGTTTCAGAGCCTGTCAAGTTAAAGCTTACTACAATGATGGGAAAGGATTCTGTCGTTCAAAGTGAAAGAGTTAGCGGACTCAGAGTTAGGGGGTTTTCCTCTCATGTCCTAATTAATTTGCCACCTTCCTATACCAGAGATTTCATCCCACTTGAACGTTCCCACATTCCTACTTCTGAAACCGCAAGAAGGTGGCTACATCTGAATAAAATAGCACAGGAAATACCAGCGCTGTTGGATTGTAAGGTTGGACTTCTGATAGGTTACGACTGCTCAAGAGCTTTAGCGCCTCGACAAGTCATCACAGGAGGTGATAATGAGCCGTATGCCATCAGGACTGACCTGGGTTGGAGTATTGTTGGTAGTTCGCCACAGGGTGTAAAGTCGACAGAAGTCACAGGTCTGTGTCATCGTGTATCTGTTAAGGAACTTCCAATACTGACTCCTGTTGCTGTCATCAGAGCCCTTGAATCTGACTTTAGAGATACAAACCCAAAGGAAAAGAGCGTATCTCAAGACGATATACAATTCATGCAATTACTGAATGAAAAAATTCACCAGAATACAGAGGGACACCTGGAGATGCCCCTGCCCTTCAAGACACGCCCACAATTACCAGAAAATAAGCGGCTGGCTCTTGTGCGGCTGAAACGTTTGAAAGGAAAATTTGAGAAAAACTCCAAATTCAAGAATGACTATGTTAAATTTATGGAAAGTGTCTTCAATGATGGTGATGCAGAGAGAGCTGAACATCAACCCAAGGCAGGAAACGTCTGGTATATTCCTCACCAAGGGGTGTACCACCCTAGAAAGCCAGAGAAGATTAGAGTTGTGTTCGACTGCTCTGCCAAGTATGATGGCACCGCTTTAAATGATCACTTGCTAACTGGACCTGATCTCACTAATGGGCTTACAGGGGTACTCTGCAGGTTTCGCAAACATCCAGTCACCGTTATTTGTGATGTAGAAAGGATGTTCCACAGATTCCATGTGAGCCAGGAAGACAGAGATTACTTGCGGTTCCTGTGGTGGGAAAACGGCGATACAAATTTAGAGCCAAAGGAGTATCGCATGAAAGTACATCTTTTCGGGGCAGCATCCTCACCTGGCTGCGCGAATTATGGAATGAAGTACCTTGCATGTCAAAATGAAAGCGAGTATCCTGCAGCAGCCAGCTTCATCAAAAAGAATTTCTATGTTGATGATGGGCTCATTAGTGTAGAAAATGTGGACGCAGCTGTCAAACTAATCCAAGAAGCCCGAAATGTGTGTGCAAAAGGGAAATTGCGTCTACACAAGTTCATGTCCAACAACAGAACGGTTTTGGAGTCAATTCCTCTCAGCGAAAGAGCCAGCGAAGTTCAGGATGTGGACCTTGGTTCTGATGAACTCCCAGTTCAGACTGTGCTGGGAGTAAAGTGGAACGTAAATAGTGACACCTTTTCCTTTAAAGTTACACTGGATGAAAAACCAGCAACACGGCGAGGAATCCTCTCCACTGTGGCGTCTGTGTTTGATCCACTAGGCTTCCTGGCTCCCTTCCTCCTATTAGGTAAGAAAATACTGCAGGAGATGTGCCAAAAGGGCATAGGATGGGATGAACCTCTGCCTGAAGAATCAATGCCACAATGGACAAGCTGGCTGAACGAACTAAAAAACCTGCAAAATCTCCAGATTATGAGATGTTTTGCTCCTGAACATCTAGGGACTATCCAGAGGATTGAACTCCATCATTTTTCAGATGCGAGTAGTCATGGCTATGGTCAGTGCTCGTATATCCGAGTGTTGAGTGAAGACAAAGTGCACTGCTCCTTTGTTATTGGCAAGGCAAGGGTTGCACCCACAAAAGTCGTGACCATACCAAGGCTTGAGTTGACAGCTGCAGTGATCTCTTCAGCGGTCAGTAGCATGTTAAAGGATGAGCTGGAGCTCAAAATTGATCAAGAATATTTTTGGACCGACTCAAATGTAGTCTTAGGCTACATTAACAATGAAGCCCGCAGGTTTCACGTTTTTGTGGCGAATCGAGTTCAAAGAATTCGTGAAACAACTGACTCTGCTCAGTGGCATTATGTAAACTCGGATCAAAATCCAGCGGATCATGCCTCCAGGGGCCTCAAGGTGTTAGATCTGATTCACTCAAATTGGCTAACAGGACCCAAGTTTCTTTGGGAAAAGGAAATTATCACACCAAAGACAACGCCAGAGCTGCTTGTTGGTGATCCTGAAATCAGAACGACCCAAGTTCTACAAACAAAGGTAGTAGAAGATGAGGATTTTTGGAGAGGTTTAAGCGGTTTTCAAAATGGCACACAGCACTGAAAGTTGTCGTTCGTATCCAGCAATTAGCAAGATACAAAACCGTTCAACCCATAAATGTTGAAGACATGAGAAAGGCCAGTATCGTGCTTGTAAGTCTGGCACAAAAGAATGCCTTCAAAGATGAGATGCAAACACTGAGTCATGGCAAATTGCCTCATTGTCATCCATTATTTCAACTTGACCCAATACTGCATGATGGTGTTCTCAGGGTGGGAGGGCGATTGATGAAAGCTTCCTTATCTTTTGACTCGAAACACCCAGCAATCCTCCCGAGAGATAGTGTAGTCACACGTCTTATCTTGGGTTACTGCCATGAAAAAACTCAGCACCAAGGCAGAGGACAGACCCTCAATGAATTGAGAGCAAACGGTTACTGGATTGTTGGTGGCAGTAAAGTTGTGGCAAATCACATTAAGCAATGTGTTACATGCAGGCGAGGTCGCAGGTCAACAGAGATGCAGAAGATGGCGGATCTACCAGCTAGCCGTGTTGATCCCTCTCCACCATTCTCCTATTGTGGGATGGATTGTTTCGGACCATTTGTCATCAAGCAAGGTCGTAAAGAGCATAAGAGATATGGTCTCATAATCACCTGTTTCTCCTCAAGAGCAATTCACATAGAGATGCTGGAAGATCTCACAACTGATGCCTTCATAAATGCCTTGCGGTGTTTTATAGCTATCCGTGGAGCTGTAAGAGAGATCAGATCGGATCAAGGGACAAATTTTGTTGGGGCGAAAAATGAGCTGACAAAAGCTTTAAAAGAATTGGACAAGGACAGATTGACTGCTTACCTATCCCAAAAGCAATGCGACTTCATAATGAACGTACCTGATGCCAGTCACATGGGAGGGGTTTGGGAAAGGCAGATCAGAACGATTAGGAGCGTTCTAAGCTGGGCTCTTTCGAAAAGCTCGGGAAGATTGGATGATGCTTCCTTGAGAACTTTCTTCTATGAAGCTATGTCGATCATTAATAGCCGCCCACTCACCACAGATACAATCAATGATCCCAAGGGGCTAGAGCCACTTACCCCAAACCATTTACTCACCATGAAATCCTCTGTTCCTCTGCCTCCACCAGGGAAATTTGTGCAAGAAGACCTGTATGGAAGAAAAAGGTGGCGCAGAGTACAATATCTGACAGAGCAATTTTGGAGTAGATGGAGGAAGGAATATCTGACAAACATCACTCTCAGACAAAGGTGGCATACTCCAAGACGCAATGTGAAGATTGGGGATATCGTCATCGTCAAGGAGGAAGGAGTTCCACGCAATGAATGGAGACTTGGAAGAGTACTTGATGTTTGTGAAGATGAAGATGGCCTGGTGCGAAAAACCACAATACAAATAGGAAATAGAAAGTTAGGGAAAGAGGGTCAGCGACTTACTAATCCATCCATCCTTGAACGTCCTATTCACAAATTAGTGGTACTTGTAGAAAACAATTAAATCTAATGCAATGGAACTAATCTCTTTACTCCAACACAAGTTGACAGTTTGAAGTATTAAGAGTTTAAATATTAGACTTGATACCAAGAGTTAGAGAACATTCTATATGGTTCTGAAATTTGTTTTGTGAAATTACTAAATTTTCATCATAAATTATAGTAATTTGGTGGGAGTGTAACTGTCAAAAGACATGTATTTTGTTGAGATGTGTATTTTTTTTGTTATAAATTAATGTAAATTTGAGTTCATTTAAAACAATTGTGATATTCAGAAGCGGATATTTATAATGTATGTATAATGCTTTTGAGGTGGTTGTGGTTAAGTTAGGGGTTCTTTAAGGAGGATTCACGTAGAAAACGTGATGTCACATGACCCTGTTCAGTTTGGAGCGGGTCTGCGTCATTTTTGAGTCAGAACAAACATGGTTGCAGAGAAACGACATGTAGTCTGAAAAGAATTGCCTAATCTGCATGGTTTGAGAGGCGCACACGGTAATTTACCTTTATATAAATTTCATAATGTTTATAATGTTGTTTTATATTACTTTATGTGGACGATGTGATATGATATTCATGATGTTGATTGCATTCGTCGTATTTCTGTTGTCATTCACTTTCATATCATCGGACATTGGCACGAGAGACTTGTAAAGGACTGAGAAATGCATATTTTGAATATATGTTTTATTTTTTGTAGTTTTCACGGTGTCTATGGTGTCTACTGAAAAGAGAGAGAGAGAGATATGTACAAAATAAACAACGAAAGACATCTGTATGAAGCGTGGCCTTTATTTCGTCAGACCAGTGCAGCTATATACCTATTTTCAATGATTCCAACCCACCCCACACTCACCTGGTTTAAATCACTAGACTCCATTATAACTCGCTTCTACTGGAAAACTAAAACACCAAGGATTAAACTCACTACTACACTACAAAAAAGTAAGGTTCAAGGAGGACTAGAAGCACCAAATTTCCAATATTATTCAATGGCTAACCAACTGCAATACATATACAAATGGATTCACCCCACCCAATCTGATATTATATGGCTAGATATAGAACAATCACTATGCAAAGAATTAAATATAGCTGACATACCGTTCCTCACCAAATCAATTAAACAACACACATGTTTTAATGCAGTAACTATATCTGCCACTCTGACAGCCTGGTGGAAATTTCACCAAATCACAAATTCTACATTAGCTCCATCTAACCTCACCCCACTGTGGAACAACCGTGACTTTATAAGCAATAAAAAAACATTGAATTTTCACACATGGGCGGAAAAGGGTATCACCCACATTAAGCATATTCTCAAATCTAACACATTTACACCATTTCCGCAACTGGCCCAGGAGTATGGCATCGGGAGCAACGAATTTTTAAAATACCTACAACTCAAATCTTCTGTTCTGACAAAAATCAACATCAGAGACACAAATTTAGAACTTCCACCGGCAATATCAGACTTGGTCAACATTTCCTCCCCAAAGAAACTTCTCTCTAAAATATACAAAATCATTTCAAACCAACTTCAGACCATACACTTACCAACAATAAAATGGGAAAACGATCTTTCAATAGCTCCTGATGCCAACTTCTGGACCCAAATCTGTAAAAACATCTATCTCATGTCCAAAAATGCGAATCTTCAGTTAATACAATACAAAATACTTCACAGAACACATTACACGGGCAATAGATTAGCTAAAATGGGTTTCACATCAGAAGTTTGCACACATTGTACTCACAATTCTACAGATACATACATCCATGCAACCTGGCACTGCACTCCAATCAAACACTTTTGGGAAGAGGTCACACAGTCACTATCCACTATAGTCGGCTGCCACATCCCACTGTCGCCTTCTCTTTGCTTGCTGGGGGACCTGACAACAATCACTGATAAAACTATAAACTCTAAAATACTCCTCATAGCTCTAACCATCGCCAAGAAAACTATCCTCATGAACTGGAAAACTAGAAATAAATTACACATTAACATTTGGAAAAATCTTATTACAGACTTCATTGCAATGGAATACGCATCTCCCCTTCATGATTACGCATCTGAAACTGACCTCTGCCGTCCAACACTTTCTGACCTCTTACAGCTATGAATCCTTTCTCTGTTTTCAACTCCGACTCCTCCCACCTTCTTAACCAACCCACGAATATTAATACATTTTAGCTGTTTGAACTTGTTTGTCATCATTGTTGTTACTATCTTTAATGTTATTGTTAAGATTACTATTTTCACTTTTATTTTTTCATTGTTGTAATTGCTGTTGTTGCTGTCTTTTGCTTTCACCATTGCGGTCACCACTGCCATCATCATTATCATTTATTATTAATATTATTATTATCATTATTATTATAATCATCAATATTGCCATTGTCAGTGCTGTATTTGAATTAAGTGTCATTTTCATCACTACTGCAATAATCCCCCCTTATCTCTTCATGGGTTTTTAATGCACCACAACATAGAATAGAAAAAAAAAAAAAAAAAAAAAAAAAAAGTATGTATATGGAAAACCTCACAAACACCAGGGCAGGCAAGACAGGCGAGAAGTGGTTTCAACGGGACAGCATCTCTGTCCCAATTTGAGACACTCTCGCACTGTACTCCCTCTTTTAATGCACCTTAGACATTGCACATACACAACAAAAAAAAAAAAAAAAAAAAAAAAAATTTTTAGGAAAAGATAGGGACCGATGAGATGTGGGGGGAGGTTATCTTATATTATCTTATCATCTTATTATAGCATCTTTTATTTTATACAGGATTGACAATGGCAATTGTTACATAGGAGGAAGGATGGAAATAAAAATCGACCAACACAATATTGGCAATATGGTGGTAGTGGGGAGTGGGGTGGTGATGGTAATGACAATGGTAATAAATAATAAATGGTTACTTTGTTTACGCACACACACACATACACATACCCACACTCACACCCGCTCACATGCACACTTTGATCAAACACTTAAATCACTTTTATGTCACTTCTGGAATTATGGATTTACAAGATTGCTCACTAATGCACTATGTTGGTTTGTATGTATGTCTGACTGTTAAATAAAAAAATAAAAATATAATATATATATATATATATATATATATATATATATATATATATATATATATATATATATATATATATATATATATATATATATATCATGTATGTTTATTTAAGCAAAAAAAGTCCCATTAGATACCATTTTAGCTCATGTGAAAGTTAAAAGAAGTTTCACTTGATTGCTTTGTTTTATCAGCTATAAAAATTAAAATGCACTTTTATATAAAAAAAAAATTTTAAAAAAAACTTTCATACAGCCCATACAGTAACAGTTTGGACTGTACAGTATTTAATCATATTTAAGCTGAATCATTAAAGAAATAGGTCACCCAAATAGGAAAATCCTTATTACGAATCAGAATTACTGTCTCTCTTCTCACTGTGATATGATACTATAATTAGGCGATAATTTTGCTTCCGGGTCCTTTTTGGGGTTGAAAGAGCCAGTCATCACTGACTGTAATTGAATGGGGGAAAGGAGATCAGCATTCTGATATTCAGCTGATTATAAGGGAATTTTTGTTTTTGGGTAAAACACATTAATTGTTACACATAGAAAGTTCACCATCTTGAGGAGAACGGCACCTAATGCACAGAGAAGGTCATGCATACTATTAGGTAGCCTATTTAGCTAGATAGGCTATATTGTAACTATAGTTACAATATAGCCTATCTAAAAAAAAAAAAAAAAAAAGTTGGATTAACTTAAAAAAGTAAGTTACCTGGTTGCCTTAAAATTTTTAGTTAATTGAAATTAAAACTTTGAGTTAATACAACAAAGGAGATTGGTTTAATAAATAGAAACTCAAAATATTATGTTATCTGACCTACATTAATTCGCTAAGTTGATTTGACAAAATATAAAAAGTTGTGATAACAAATCATGAAAATAATTTTTTACAGTGTATGGGCTGCAAGCATCTAAAGACTTCTTAACATTACACACTCTGGCAGTTCCATGTGATTGTTTCAGATACATTGTAGCTATACACTGTAAAAAATTTCCCCGTTAATTTACAGTAAATTACAGGCAGCTAGATTTACCTGTAGAATGCTGTAATTTTACAGTGGACCTGCTGTAATCTGAAACAACAGTTTATTACTGTAAAAATTTCCCCGTTAATTTACAGTAAACTACTGGCAGCTAGATTTACCTGTAGAATGCTGTAATCTGAAACAACAGTTTATTACTGTAAAAAAAATACTACAGTACTGTGCTGTAGAAAATATAGGCTGCACAGTATAATCCTGTCAGGTGTTCAGCTGCCATTATATTGTTATATTAGTGTTCCTGCTGTAATCTTCATAAACTGTGTATTACTCATAGACTGTAAAAAAAAGGTCTTACTATAAAGTATATTAAAGTACTCTAAAATGTGATCTTTACATTGTAAGACTACTAGAATCTGACAGTTAAAAAAAATAGCATTTTAAAATAAAAAAACACTGAAAATTGCTTGCAAACAAATGGCTCAAACAAAAGATGACCTTAAAACATGCTTTTATTAAAGCTAATAAGATATCAAATCTTCAATGAATTACATAGTTGCACAGCACAATGTTCTGACTTCACCTGATTAAATAAAGCCCCACTCAAAGTCTATGAGGTTTTTTAAGAGGGTGGCCACATGCAAATTCACAGTGGTTGCCTTTCTCTGGACAAGCTTCCCCGTCTTCTTGGACACCATCTTTGTCTGGCTAGCTTTTGTTCCTCTATCGGGGTTCACACCAACAAAGCATCTACAATGTAATTACAGAGAAATATAATGCAGTATATTAGGTGAGATAAGTAAAGATTAATTGCACTTTAGACATACAAAAACCCATTGCATTCACAATATAAATATTCTAGGTTGTTGCCATTATGGCAGTATTTGGATCATGTTTAGTTTTTGATCTGAGGCATTTGGAGACCTGAGTATTTCAGAGTAATGTAGACAGCATTATATAACTTTGTCAGTAGTGTTAAAGGGATAGTTTACCCAAAAATGAAAATGTTGTCATCAAAAAGAAAGAGAAATAGTTTATTTCTATTGTTGAACACAAAATAAGTGTTCAATAGAAGAAAAAGACAAAACAACAGCCAATCAAAATAAGAGGCCAACAGCATTTGTTAACAGGAAGGTTTTGTCCTAGAGTGTGGTATTTGAGTGTTGCATGTTTACGTGCAAGCTTTGTCAGGGTGATCACACTGTTGTAATTTACTTCCGCGATGTTTATGCGCTTGCGCTGTTTTGTCCACCATTTGTCGACGTGAAAGAATTACTCTCTCTATTCAAAACATGCAGCATGACGATACATTTGGCCTGAACCCAGTGCTACATTTGAATGCATGTGATAATTTAGGGTTAATTTAGGGTTAATTTAGGGTTAGGGTTTAGGGTATAAAGTCAATATAGGAACAAGAGAAAGTAACCAATTTAACTTTCCTGAACAGAGCTGATAAGAGGGACTAAATGTACAAACAACATTTAGGACTAGCAGAGGATTTACCTTTGAACAAACTCCAATGTCCTTCTTGGTACAAGGCCAGTGATGAAGGTCTGTTGGATGCCTTCACAGATGACGTTGTTTTCCACACTGATCATCCAACCTCCTACAGTGACTTCTTCACCAGCAACTGATTCAGACAACAAATATAGTTTAGTTACAGTTTTTTTCAATCGCTAACAAGCGTTTGTCCAATCAGTTGCCACATTTTCAAAACTCTAAACACAGTTAGCTGAGCATCAGTCTTTTGTGACCATACCATTCACACATTTCATGTCGTTTTCACACAATATGCAGTCAGTGAACACATTTCCACAATGCTTACATTTTCTTAACAGACAAGCTATACCTCCCAACAAAATAATGGATTGTTTTTGTAGTATTTACGAATGTTAACACACACCATCCCACAATAGCAAAAACAATATTCCCAACCTTAGATACAGTATAAAACAGACCTGCAAACTCCTCAGAGTAAAAAAGGTGACAGTGTTACGCGCGGGGGGGGGGGGGGGGGGGGGGGGGGGGGGGTAGGTAGTTTTAAACGGTTGCTAGGGTGTGGTTACACAGTTACATGTTGTTCTGGATGAACACTATACTGTATATAATATATAATTATCATAGGATTGGCAAAGGAGAAAAACGGCAGTAAAATATAAATGAACCATGATGAGCAATACATTTGTTACTGTATTTATTATTCTTTGTTAATGAAAATACAGCTGTTCGTTGTTTGTTCATATTACTTCACAGTGCATTAGGCTAACTAATGTTAACAAATATAACTTTTAATTGTAATAATTAAGGCTACTAGTAAATAGTGAAATTAACATTACCAAAGATTAATAAATGCTATTTATTTATAGAGATTAAGAAGTGCAGTTTATGAATAGTTAATATTAACTAGTTTGGTGTTATCGATTTGTTATACACCGATTCAGATCTCTTTTGAAGAGACAGATGTTGGACAGATCAGTTATTTTAACCATTCATAAAAGTGAATCGGTTCAAATGAGTCATTAGTTCGCGAATCGGACGTGCCATTAGCTGACACACACACAGACACGGCACGCGTTGTGTGATTATCCCAGCAGATAAGGACATCGCAAGAAATCTCTGAAAATGCTCCACGTGAAACTTTGATCTTTTACTATCGTGTCAATTCTCAATAGATTTTGATTAATATGCGCGATGGAGGGAGAGCAAGGCAGTTTGAATACAGTGAGAGAGTGCGCGCGCGACCGGCTCTCTCTCTCTCTCTCGTTCGTTCTTTCAGCGCCCTGTCACGAGCGCAGCATAACAAAGCGGTAGCTAACGTTATTTGAATCAAGCAAACAACTAGCTGTTGTTTTTGCTCCAAAAAAGCTTGATTTACCTCGAATTTCACATAAGATTCCTTCACGTTATGAGTTTCCATCAGACTCGCGTGGTAGCCACTAACCAGGGGTCTCATCCACTGGCGATTCTGACGCAAGTGCTAAGATTCCGATTGGCCAAGAGAAAAAGTACTAAGATTCCGATAGGCCCAGAGAAATGTCAATTATAAGAATTATCCAAAATATTTCGCAATTCTAGGGCAGCCTATACCCCCCCCCCCCCCCCCCGAAAAAAAACTCTCCGGTTCTACGCGATTCACGTGAATGACCCATTTGACCAAGAAAACGGCGATTATCGCCGAAAAGCGACAAGTTTGCAGGTCTGATAAAAACTTCTTCTTCTGCAATGATATCAGTTCAAAAACAATATATTTATATATTTCAGCTGAAAATAAACAAACAATTGAATAATTGACACACAGCTGATTTATGTTGGGTAAACTGGGCCAACCACAACTGATTCCAGTCTGGCTCAGTCTCAGTGGCAGGGGTTATTTTTTCTATTACATTGACACTTATACGGTAAAAGGAGGACTTTGAGGAGTGATGTTTTTGGAAACAGAAACAGAAAAAGACAAACACCGTAATGTATAGATGAGGAAGAGTAAGAGCAAGGGGTCCAGGGAGAAGAGCAGGCCCAGTGAGAGGTGCAGTGAGAGATGCAGTGAGAGGTGCAGTGAGAGATGCAGTGAGAGGTGCAGTGAGAGATGCAGTGAGAGATGCAGTGAGAGGTGCAGTGAGAGATGCAGTGAGAGGAGCAGTGAGAGGTGCAGTGAGAGGAGCAGTGAGAGATGCAGTGAGAGATGCAGGAGCAGTGAGATATGCAGTGAGAGATGCAGGAGCAGTGAGAGATGCAGTGAGAGATGCAGGAGCAGTGAGAGATGCAGTGAGAGATGCAGTGAGAGATGCAGTGAGGTGCAATACCAGCTGCATCGCCTTGGATAATAACAGATGTGATGTTGATGAAAACATGTGGCCTAACCCTGAAAATCGCAGAGATTAGATACAGTAATTTTGTGCTTTTTTTAGTCTCCCCCCTCCCCCCCTTTTATCTGGGCTTTTTGCTGTTGCTTTTTTGTTCAGAATGCTCTTGTGTGTTTCATGGATATTTTGTTCACTGTAAGCAATACTGTAAAAAAAGTCTGTTCTATCATACCGTGTTTCTACTGCACCTCCTTTAGTAAACAGTAAAGGAGGTGAGATTGCTTTTGCTTTGAAAGATTGTTTTTGAATGTGACCATTACTGTACATGTGGACATACAATTCCCAACCAAGAAATTTAGTGTAAAAACGGTGGATTGCATGTTTTGGATGCAAATACCTATAAAACCGAAACATAAAAGTCTATGCAGTTTTTGTAATGTCAACAATAGCCAGTATTTTGAAACCTGGTGTACTTTGATTGACTGCATGTACTTTGTGAAGTGAAAACAAGTGTTATTCTTTGACAGAATAATTTCATTTTGAGTCAGATTTCCAGTGTTTTGGTAAAGTTAGTGTGTGCAGAGAAAGATGTGTTCTGTTTTGAAATGAAGAGTTGGTATATATTTAACAAAATGTGTTTTTGAGAAGAAAATTATCCATTTGGCAAATTGTGTTTTATAGGTGTGAGTCTGTGTTAAGAGTTTAGAAAAAGTATCTGAAGTATGGGTAAGCACTTGTTAGCGATTGAAAAAAACTGTAATGTCCCGAAACAGTATTAAATATGGGTATGAGTGCCCTATCCATGCATTTTCAAGGTACTGGCTAAAACACACAATATTAAATTGAGCAGTATATTTTTTCTCTATTTACACAGAGTATCATAAGATATACTGCTGCAAATCAATACTTTTCCAATGACCTGGGAAGGCGGGAAACAACAATAAGTTACACCTAAGAGCACAACAAAACAAGTTAAAGGGTTAGTTCACCCAAAAATTGAAATTATCCCATACTTTACTCACCCCCAAGCCGTCCTAGGTCTATATGACTTTCCTCTTTCAGCCAAACACAATCTGTGTTAAAAAAAATATATAGATATTTTTTAAATTCTGATTGTGTTTGGCTGAGAGAAGAAAGTCATATAGACCTAGGACGGCTTGAGGGTGAGTAAAGTATGGGATAATTTCAAGTTTTTGGGTGAACTAACCCTTTAACGAGATTAATACAGAAAAAAGAATAGTAAAAGTGTTGCATAAAACAGAGGCAGACAGTTAACTTACAGGCTAACTGTTAGCCTCATTGATTTAGTGCACATTTCAATAAACCCTAAAACAAATGGTAAAATAAAGCCCAATCCCTGACGTAGATTTGGTAATCAAGTCAATATCAGGGTAACACTTTTATCAGTTTGTGACTTACCTTGATAAATTGACGAAGAGAAAAGCTGAATGCAGGTGAAAGCTCCGTCCACTGATCTGGGCTGGCAGCAGCTGAGTCAGACACAGTCGGAATGAAAATCGTCTTTCTGAATTTAACTGTCTTCTTACTCGTCCTTCTCACATAATATAATATTGAAGTAATGTAGTTAAACCTTTAATGTAATGTTAATCCTTTTTTACTGCACGCCTGTTGATGGGAATCGATGAGTCGTAATTTTCCAATCGAGTTGTGAGCGGTTGTGAGCGGGCTCAAGCATGTGACTAACGTTAGACTAAAAAAATACTGTATTATCCCGTAAAACTGAACAGTAGCTTGCTGTTATTATTTTGCTTGTAAAATTCAGCGTCATTTACAGTATTCAACTGTATTTGTGAATAACGGTAAATTACTGTTCAAAATTTCCCGTATTTTTACAGGATTTTTTTACAGTGTACGTTAGGCCTATACTGAATAAAAAACAACAACATTGTTATAGGCCTAAGGTAAGCTACTTTCCATGAGACATGGTCACGGTGACTATAGGCCTATACAGTTCTGAATATCATAAAACATAATACATGGTACTTTTATTGTTTTAGGTTACTGTCAGTGTTGTGGTACTCTTTGTGTTGAGAAAATGTAGGCCTAGCCTCGATCACAAGATGCTGCACGAGCAGGTGTTGAACTTGTTTCGAACAAAATCTTCATCGCTGACAAACGCGATAAGCTGATTGTTGTTGATTTTAAATAAATTCACTTCATGTAGAGATCTTTTTTGTTTTCAGTTACGGTTTTACTGTCACGACACGCACACAAACAGATAGATCCAAGTGCAATTTAATAGGGTAATCAGTAATCAGACCAAGGCAAAGGGTCAAAATCCATACAAAAGCAGTCCAAAACAAGAAAACAAACAGGAATAGATCTCCGAAGTGCAGCTGTATGAAGGTGAAACGCCGCGATACAATAAATCAAACTTTAATTCATGTAATAATCTTTAATTTTTTATCCTGATTATTTATATAGCCTATAGTTAAACTGAAAGAAATAGCATTTTTAGGTCGGATTGCTTGGGTCCTATGGGACTTTACTGGGACTCTTCACCACACCGGTTCTGTTTAGTTGTGATATCTAGACATGAGGAAATACAGGAGACAGGACATGATTGCTGAAATATTGTGAGGGTAAAATAATTATTCCTCGGGAATCTACTTGACAGACAAGGATTAGGATTTTTCAGTCAAGTTTTATTGGGCTCGGTTGTGTAAACAGCGCTGTCCAGGAGATGGCGCACTAGGTTGGGTTGACCGACTATGTTATGCCGAACATGAACAAACAGGAAAAGATCATAAGATCGAGGCCTCTCATTGCATCCGCTTGTCTGAGAAAGTCAGAACTGAAATGGACTTTTAAGGTAATCAGCTAACCTAGCTCTTTTTATGGTTGAAGTTTTATTTGATTGAGATATGTGTTAGTGAGAATGAGAAAAATAAAAAACTTTCAGACCTCGGTTATGCTCATCTTGGCTCGCTCGTTTGTAGGTAACTTTAGGCTATCTTATAAATGCGTCTAACGGTCCCGAACAGTGTTGCACCACCAGCCATTCATCATGTGTCTTATTTCAATTGGAACGTAGTCCAAACTAGAGGCTTAGTAGGCCTAACTAACTATTATCTAGTTTGTAACTTTAGGTCAGTTCTTTTTGTTTTATTCAACTTTAAGTAAAAACATTTAAGTAAAAATACAATGACATTTAACATCAAACAGAAGCCTAAACAGAAATGGGAGATAGCCTATGTAACAGATCTTATCGTGGGTAAAACATTAAATTCTACAAATTTATTCTTCTTTTTTTTAGTAAGAGAGATGTTTAATACACTGATTATTTCTAGCAATTGAATTATTTTTCAGATATTTAGGAAAAGGGAGGGTGTAATAGACATAGGCTACTTAAGCTTTATGAAACGACCCAAGAAGAATTATTACCTTCAAAGGAATAGTTCTCAAAATGAAAATTCTGTCATCATTGTTTCAAACCTGTATGAATTTCTTTCTTCTGCTGAACACAAAGGAAGTGTTGGTAACCAAACAGTTGATGGACCC